>PVKE010003181.1:0-74595 GCA_004027555.1 Craseonycteris thonglongyai
ACATCATTGGTTTTTCCACATAGTTTCATTCCACAGGCGGGAGCGGGGCTGCACAGGGCAGGAACTGGGCTGAGGTCTCACCCCGGTGAGAACCGAACTGAGGGTACTCCCCAGTTCAGCATATGGGTCCGCACAGGCCAGGGTTGGGATTCGATCCTCGGTCCCCGGGGCTGCAAAGTGAGCACTTAACCCACTGAGCCATCCTGGCTTTCCCAAATAAAGGCTTTTTGAGTACCTACCGTACCTGTGCAATAGGCTGCAACATGTGTCAGCAGATTACATTTAATTCCCAGAGTGTGTCCGGGAAATGACTATCCCATTACTGAGATCTGGAACTCTTTTGTTCCCAATAGTGTCCCCCAGGTTAACGCTCACTCAAGCTACAGTCTAGACTTTGCTTCATGTGGTATTGGCTATACCAGCTAATAAGTTCTCCTCCAATGTCCAAGATTCACTTACATGAGGCTACTGAAAGTTCCAAAGACTCTGGCAAATGTTAGACATATTATAATATAGAACCTTCCAAAGTGACCACTTTTAGGAAAACAATAATGACTTAGAAGATAATGGCTTCTGGTATTTTTATTTAGCAAAAGTCAATGTTAATATTTTTAGTCACGTTTATGTGAGAGTTGCAAGTGATTCAAACTAACCATCTTTTAGATCTAACCCCCTAGCTCCTATAGATTTTCTCAACAAGTGTAATTGCTCAATAAATGCTAGCATAAACACAGGACTGAAAAGTAAAATATGAGGCATTGCAAAAACCTAAAGAGAAGTAGCTGGCTACATTGTGAGGAAATAAATAAATAATTGTGAAATGGATAACCTGTTTATGTAATTTCATTTTCTCTTCTAATATTTTTGTTCCCATGTATTGAGGCCCACAGAGCTTATTTCTACTTGTTCTTAGTCTTCTTTATTAGTGAAGGTGTTGGCTGATAAAGGATTTAAGTGCCAGCTATCCTTGGAGAAAACTCACTTTGATAGTGGCATTAATACCCTAATAAGCTTAAACAAACAAACAAAAACAACAAAGAGGAGCAACTCTAATGGATGAATTTTAGAATTTCAGAATTTTAGAAATAGAGACTAGGGAAAAAATTTATTTGAAGTCCTTCAAGTCTTCATTTTGTAGACTTATTAAGCTGACTTGTTAGCTATCAATTGAAGCCCAGACAATAATTTATGGAGTAAACATTATTTTCCCTGTACTAGATAATAATATTCTTCACTGAGAATATGTTCTGCCAGGTCATTTTTCCCCCTCAGAGTTCTAATGTGAATTCATGTTCCATCGAACAGGATCCTAACTATAATTTTAATCCTATGCAGATTAAAAAATTAACATTCCATTCCCAGTGACATTATCTTTTCCTGGTCAGTTATTTGTGACTTTATTTCATGAGGTCTCTAATTGCATGCTATCAGAGGACAAAAGGTGTAGGATTTTCTTGTGTCTATGGATATGGTAAACCAAAGCAATAGTGCATATCAGGGTTGTCTGTTTTTGGAGAGTTGGTATACTAGCTCACCACTGGTGTGGGCAATTTCTAACTCCCAAAGGAAGAAATATACACTATTCCTCAATATTTATTCACTTCATTTCAGTTGATCCCAAACCCGGTTCGCTGAGCTATTACCTTAATAGCATATAAGATTGTAGACAACATAAACACCTGCAATTATTTACAAATATATATTGATTGCCTGCTACACACTTGGATACAGTGATGACTAAATCAGGCATAGTCTCTTTTATGGTCCTTACAGCTTGATAGAGGAGACTGAGTAAAATTCAGCATGGTAAGAACTGTGAAAGAGGGATACAATGTGATACCAGCATGTATAAAAGGAGAATTTGACTTGGCCAGGGGAGGAATAAAAGTAACTGATGATTCCCTCAGATTTAAAGAAACTGCAAGGTCTAAATAGACAAAACTTGGAACACACAGTAAGTGTTTAATAAAGATTAATGATGGGTAAATTTTTGTGTTGCTCATGTACTGGATTCTCTGTTCAACTTTGATAGCAATTTTCTGGGAAACCTGTTCTTTCTTCTCTCTCTCTCTCTCTCCCTCTCTTTCTTTCTTTCCTCCCCTGATTTCAAAAGCATATCATTCTGGGACAAGGGCTGGAGTTGTTTTATTGAACCTTCTATGTTCTCTTTCAAAAACTGGTTTTCAGGGACCGTTAGCACCTGCTCACTGGAAGAACTTCAGCTCTGTGTGAGATCATATGATAGGGGAGACATGGCCTTTAGCTACACACCAACCACACAAGTAGCTGTGGTTAGTTAAAAAAAAAAGATTCTACTTTAGAAGCCCAGAAACTGCCAACCTCTGGAGTTGTTGTGACGCTGTCTATAATAATGTCTAGCTATTTGGTTGTTTGTTCCCATGTCTACTGTGACTCAATTTCTGTTTTTGCCATATGGTTTACAGAAGTAAAATTCTGTAAAGAAAATAAAAAAACCCCAAAAATCACAATCACAAGATCATTATTGAAGTACTGGAACTTAAGTTTTGAATATAATTGTATGTGGGATGTCAGACTAGTTTGTTTAAAGAAATAAAACATAATTATATAGCAAAGGTATTTATTATTGTTAAGGAAAGGGCAGGAACATGTGGAAAGGTGGCAGGATGCAAGTGTTTTTTGGTGAAGGTTATTGGTAGAGATGCCAACTAGGACCTGTTGTGAGAGGTCCTAGCTGCCTTATGTATGTACAAAGGACCTGTTGTGAGAGGTCCTAGTTATCTTACACATGTACAAAGGTCACACAAAGAGGTACAGGTTCCAGGATTTATGGGTTAGGAGAGGAAGAAGATGGTTTTCCTCAACCATCAGGCACCATTTGATCCAGATGGGTTAATGTAGGCATTGTTACCCCAGTGCTTATCTTTCAGCACTCCCATCTTCTTTTTCGTTAAGCCTCACAGAAGAATAAGAAGGGTTTTTGCCTTAATTCCTATGACCATGACAGCACCATAGAACCCAGTCTTTCTACATAGTCATAAATACCCTGGTCTGGTTCTTAACCACTGTCCATGTCATGAGCAGACAGAGGCCTTCCTAATCCAAATAGCACCCTTATACTGAGTTTAGGAGTTGTGCCCAGTATTAAGATTCACCTATCCTGCTTAGTCCTCACAGCAATGCCATGAAGGAGCTGTTGTCTCCATTTGATAGATAAGGACACTGAAGTGCAATGATATTAAATAGCTTAACACAATGCACTTAACCAGGGAAATGTGTCTATATGTGGTTCTAAAACCTGCATTCTGTCTACTGTGCCAAAATAGTATTTTTGTTTCTCTGTTTTTTATTTGTTTGTCTGTCTTTAGGAGGACATAATCTAGTCATTGTGGATAAGAATTTGTAATAATTACTTAGTTGCTCTTTCCAAATATCAGCCTAATTTGTCCTCATTTTAATTTAGTAATGAAGTAACCACAATAATATTCAAGTAATGGAGTTCAGAATAAATGTCCTTATCTTCTTTCAAATGTGACTGAAGTTAAAAATAAGTGTCACTGTTTTAACATATCACTTAAATATAAAGGTATTTAAGAGTGTATGAGAGTCTAGGATGTTCAAGTGAAAGTTATTTGTGCTGAGTTCCTGCGGATGGAATATTTTATACAGAACCACTGATACTAACTTACCGTGATTATCTTTAAGACTTTAAAATACAGAGTGTAGAACCACAACAATAGTAACAGATACAAGGTGTGTAATATAGAAACACAAAATTGAGAGACTTTACCAAATTCGTAATAAGCTTAGAACCCAGTCAACCTGGAGGAAATAATTACATAAACAAAAGGAGAAAATGCATTAAGAGAATTACCTTGTGTGAAAGCAAAGTGAAAGTAGTTCCGTGTTTTTTTATTCCTGTGGTATGAGTGCACATGCAGAAACACATTAAAGCACCCTGAATTAGATCTTGATCAGGTTTAGAGTCAATCATGGCAGCACATCTGTCTGTCTGTCTGTAGCCATGATTAACACCAGTAAGAGGTGTGCCAAGGATGTTAAATCAGCATGTGTCATCCCAGATTCCCCCTTTCCCTCCTACCCTCCGCTTGCTGTAAAACAAATCCCTTGAAATTGGCTAGGGACCTTTAAGCCTAAATCAAGAGCTTACTGGGAGTAATTTTAAAGCCTGTCTTATCTATTTGTGGGGAGGAGGCATTCCAAGTTTGATTCAAAGACGTAAGAGGGCTGTCTGGGAAAAATCCAGCCATAAATGCCTCTATTTTTGATAGTACATGTCTGGATACTTTCCGGACAGCCCTCTATGCCAAAGTTGCCTTTTAAAAAATGTGTTGTAGTCATCCTTCTCCATCTCTTAATTTATTCTGAATAATCTCTGCTTTGACAACCCAAAGCCCATCACATTGCTTCATTATGGTTTTCTTGTTGAAATATTTCCCATATACAATTTTTAGTAAAAGGCATCTCTATGGTTACAATGATTTGATTCCTACTTATTTTGATGATTATAGCATCTCCATCAAGTTTATAAAACTTTTCATTAATTTTGATCTTTTCTGGGAGAGACCATGCTTTTAATCTGCAGCACACATTCTATTTTCAACAGGTTGGAGTAAAGATTGTATTTCAGAAAAATGCCACTCATTCATTAACTCATTCATTTTTTTTATTTTTGCCACTCTTCACCAAATCATGGTTTTCTTTCTTTTTTAAAAAAAGATTTGTTTTATTGTTTTTGACATAGACATAGACAGAGACAGAGAGAGACAGAGACAGAGAGAAACAGAGAGAAGGAGGAGGGCCCTGAACAGTCTCCATAGTTGTGCCTCATCAGTTTTCGAAATGGATTTGTTCCACACAGGGGGTCAGGGGCCACGCAGGGCAGGAACTAGGCTAGGGGCCTCCCACATGGGAGGCACACCCCCTTGAGCCAGGGGCCGAACCGGGGGGCAAGAACCAAACTGGGGGTCTCTTGCACTGAGACACACTCCAGTACAGCATATGGGTCTGCACGGGCTGGGGCTGGGATTCAATTCTCAGTCTCAGGGCTGCAAAGCGATTGCTTAACCTGCTGAGCCATCCTGGTTCCCCCAAAATCACAGTTTTCTATATTTAACAAATACCATAAACACTACTTCTACTTAGGTTGTTTTTTATGTCTATTATCATAGGTAAAATATATTGATTTACAGTAAATATTTATTTGAGACTTTTTTAAAGTACAAGCATGATATTGTTAACTTCAACATTTGTGACCTTTGTTTCTCATAATTAGTAATGTCTAATTTAATTATCACATAGTTTAACTGAATTATATTTCATACCATGGATATATATTATCAGTGAGAATGTACAAAGGTTTCTGAATCTCATCCAAGAGTTTATGCTTTAAAAATTATTTTTTATTTTAATCAACTTATTTATTAAATTAATATTTTTTCTTTATAAATATTGAACTGCGTCTATTCCTTTACTTGTTAAGTGAAAAAGTGTTCATTGAGCAGTTTTCTTGTGGGCCTATAAATGTGCAAAGTATTAGAGAAAAACAAAAATAAAAACAAACAAACAAAAATCCCAAACCCAGGATGTTTTCTGCTATTAATTTCCAAATATAAACATAATAAAATAGTTGGATTTTATTATAAGGAAAATTTTTAAGTTTATAACTGATGTACTCTTGAACCAAGTTTATGGAGTTGGAGGTTTTTCTAAAGAAGTGAGGTTTAAATTGAAACATGAAAGAGGAATAGGAGTTGAACAGGTGATGGGAAATAGGACGGGAGAGTAAAGGAGGAAGTAGGGCTCTTCGAATGAAGTGGGAGGGAGTCAAGGGAAAGAGTATTCCAGGTAGAGAACTGTTCATATTTTATTAAAGATTTATTTTCATTGTTTTTGACAGAGAGAGAGAGAGAGAGAAAGAGAGATACAGAGACAGAGAGAAGGGGGAGGGCCCTGAACAGTCTCCATGTTTCCACATAGTTTCATTCCACAGGGGGGCGTGGGGCTGCACGGGGCAGGGACTGGGCCGGAGTCTCACCCCAGTGAGAACTGAACTGGAGGCATTCCCCAGAGCAAGTGGGTCTGCACGGGCTGGGGCCGGGATTTAATCCTCAGTCCCCGGGGCTGCAAAGTGAGCGCTTAACCCACTGAGCCATCCCGGCTTCCCCCATATTTTATGACAATATTGTTTTCTCTAGACTATAACGTTCCTAAACAGTTTTATATTACTTTCCCTTTTCCAGTTCATACCTCTCGCTTCTAATGAAAGTCTTGTCATATATAATAGTGGGTGTTCAATAAATGAATGAAAAGTCTTTGAGTTAATGTATTTTCCCTTCTTCCAAAATATTGAATGTCACTGATTCTTCTGGCGATCAAGATTCCTACTAGTAGGCATTTCTACCTTTAGATTTAGGCATTTTTGGTTTTAGGAAGTCCAGTTTAAATTCTAAAGACTTCATCCACTAAAAAGAAAAAAATATATTGAGTTATATTCAGTTAAAAATTGAAAAATTTGAGTCAATACTATTCCAACATTTGAGGGTTCTCTGAGGCACTAGAGGTTCAGGAAGACAAAGAGGAACTCAGATATCATCATGTTTTAACATCACCAGTACCTAAAACTTTCAAATATAAAATATCAATATTATTTGCTCATTCTCTAAAATGGGGTTAGAAACTTTGCATCTAATTCATTTAATATTTTTTATGTTTGCATTTTAAATGAATATAGAAATGTAAAGTTATTTACTAGTCTGTATGTAAATTTTTCTAACAAAATTCTTAAAAATAGGGGAAGCCAGGATGGGTCAGTGGGTTAAGCACTCACTTTGTAGCCCCGGGGACCGAAGCTCAAATACTGGCCCTGGTCTGTTCGGACCCATATGCTGAACTGGGGAGTTCCCCCAGTTCAGTTCTCACTGGGGTGAGACCCAGGCCCAGTTCCTGCCCTGTGCAGC
Organism: Craseonycteris thonglongyai; assembly: GCA_004027555.1. NCBI lineage: Eukaryota > Metazoa > Chordata > Mammalia > Chiroptera > Craseonycteridae > Craseonycteris > Craseonycteris thonglongyai. The sequence goes on from PVKE010003181.1 coordinate 6,960, forward strand.
CCCGCACCCACCTGTGGAATGAAACTGTGTGGAAAAACCAGTGATGTAAAATATGGTGACTGCTCTGTTCCCTCCCCCTTCTCTCTGTCTCTGTATCTCTGTATCTCTCTCTCTGTTAAAAACAATAAAAATAAATCTTAAAAAAAAATTCTTAAAAATATGAAGTTGAAATGTTATTCTATGAATATAATAAAATATGTGAGTTGTTTCACAGGTCTAGATAGTCAAATAAGCACAAACATACAATAACCAACCAGACAAAAAATGCTAAAAAGCAAAACAAAGTAAGTGCTTCAGTTAAATTTCTAACTTCTTAACGAGATTAAGTAATGAGAAGGAAGGACAGATGGAAGGAAGGAAGGAAGGAAGGAAGGAAGGAAGGAAGGAAGGAAGGAAAGTAAGTTAGGGAGCAAGCATAACTTATTTTCCTGCCACCTAGTATCATAGTAAAATAGTAAAATCAAGTCAATGTCAATCAGGTGAAAAACGTCAGGTGAAAAGCAATTAATTATCCATTTACAAAGTAATGATAGAAAACCTAATTTACTATAATTAAAAAAAAAATTAAGTCCTGGGAATCGTAGAGTCTCCTGACCAGTATGTCAAATAATAACACTCTTGTTTGACTATGCATAAGTGCATCTGGTTTTTCTCAGGTATGGAGGGGCTGATTAAATTAATTAGGAAAATGTGGCTTTTGGAGAATGTACTTTGCAAATTTTTTAACGTGTTCCTATTTTAGAATTGATTAATTAACTTTCAGTGGAATAGCATCTTATGTGAAATTGGACCTGTAGAAAATAACCTTCACTTTTAGTTATAGGCTATTAGACTTGGTCAATGGTTTCTACAGGTAAAATTATATTAACATATCAACAAATAACTAAAGTAAGACACCGGGCAAGAAAATAGGGGAACCTAGGAAACGCTAATGAGATAGAACCTATTTCCTGCAAGTATAGTTAAGAGAATGACCTTCTTCCCCATTAGTACACAAAATTGACTATAATGTTTGAGTAAAGAAGTTCAATTCCCAATTCCAAGCATGCCATTTGAGAATGAGTCAGGACAATATGTGTAATTTCAATTTCAAAATAAAAATAAAGGCCAAAGTAAATAAAACCTTTCTGAAGAATTAGTTATTTTTCAGGCAAACTGACAGTTTGTCTCTTTGAACTCGTGTAATAAAGTTCACAGAAACTTAAATAATATTTTGCCTGAACTTAAAAAAAAAAATTTTTTTTTCTTCTTTTCATCTTGTGGCTAATGATTTCCTATTATCAAGAGTTTGCATATTTTTAACACCCATCCAGCCCATCACATTATTTTTCTGGAGGTTGAGGTTTGAGTGACAAGTACATTGATACAACTGAATCATCCTTCTGCAGGCATGTCTTTGTTATCAGATTGGTTTTCAAGTAGATTTACATTTTAAAAGTGCATCCGTTGAACAAGATTAGTTTTTGCAAGATGTGACATTTATCCCAGCAATGGGTAATAGAATTTTATACTTTAGACGTGTGAACTGAACTAGATAGTGAGTTGACATATTTTTAAGTAGTTCTTTTCTTTCTGGTTATCAGATTAAACCACCAAAATGAAGCTGAAAGGGTGTTATCATGAAAGTTAATTGGATCAGGGCCAGGTTTCCATCCTCCTATAATGCCAGGATTTTCCAACAACCAAGCCAAGTTAGGTCTTGCTTTAATATAAAAGAGAATTCAGAAAAACTGACAACTGAGAGGTGAAGTAAAGAAACAAGCAGAAGTTGATGTTTTCTTGGATTTCTAAGTAAGCCTAAAAAGCATTCCAAAGAGAACTAAACAAAATACAAGAAAAATCGGAAGTTGCTTTCTATTATGTAATTTTAGGAAAGATGCCACCTTGCTATACTAAATAATCATATGAAATTATATTAACTAATCGTGATGCTTCATAAACATATATTACTATCACAATAAAGATCCAAAATGTTGTTGCTGTGAGAAATGCTAACAAATTTAGAGGCTTTTTTTTTTTTTTTTGAGGGATATAGAGTTTATGGACTTAAAAAAATCTAATAAACACATTATACTGTAGAGTATAATAGTATGAACAACTCCAGACATGTTTTATTATCCCTTATTAAAGTGAAGTATGACTCCCCTCAGTTAAACAGCAGAGGATTCAGGCAGGGAGAATAATTATTCAACTTGAAATTTCACCAGGATGCAAGGATATTCATACACCCACCTTTTAATATAGTGTGTAATCTTTGATCAATGCAAATGTGTGAAGGGCTTAGATTTTACTTATTTAATATGACAGAAGTCCATTTTGCTCGATGGAGGAGTAACATTGTAAAAAAAACAAAAAACAAACAAACAAGAAAAACCCATGCAAATTCTGCAGGCCTTTTGGAAAATTCTCTCCCTTACCTACACACAACTCCTCACATCTCCCCCTCCATTCATTTCTCCCAACTTGCCACTCCTCCCCCACCACATATCTCATTGGCATAAATTATGCAAAAATATATGGTCAAGGATGTAGCCCACCTCTTTGTGTTTTATCATCTAAATTGCTATAATCTTGAAGTCATGGATGCTTGATCTACCTTTAGCAATGAGGATCTTTTAACAGTCATTAACCTATATATAATAGCATCCTATTGATTTTCTGATTTTTTTTTTTTCTCTCTCTCTTCTGGTTCATCTATCAATTTCTGGTTGCATTTTGAATCAAGGCCCCAACCCGCATCCTGGAGGTCAGAAAGTTTTGTTATGCTTTGCTAAATCTCTTTACTAATATTGTCTTTTCCTATACCCTACTCTCTTTTCTGCTTAATTCCCCATTTATATTCATTTACTGAGCTTTCTTCAATCTCTCTTTTTTGCTTAAAATATTTTTGTGCCTTAGCTTACTATTTAATTGAAAATAGAATTACAAGTCTAGAGTGGCATGAGTTCCTAAAATGACATCTAGTTCAATTTCTTTCCAAATGAGGAAATGTCTTTAAAATTTTCTCAACAAGATGCTTTTTATAATGGGGAATAAATATACTATCTCTTAAGGTACTTCATTCCATTGCAGGAAAACTTGGTTAAAATTATCCTGATATTCAACTGAAACTTGTTTTCTTGTAAAGCCTACCCTTCTAGGGCAACACAAAATAGATTGATTCCATAACTATAGTTGATAATATATTTGATAATAGCAGTCATATCTTAATATATTTGATAATAGCAGTCATATCTTCCTTTCATCTCTTCTTTTCTAGGCTAATTAGCTCCAAGTCATTCACTCTTGCTCTCTCTTTTTTTCTTTTTCAAAGCATAGTATTCACTGTTGTCTTGGTCACTCTCAGTTTTCATACCCTCTAAGTATAATCACCCAATTTTTATGATTCCCTTTCCTCAATTTCCAAGAAAGCATTTATTTCACATTAATATTTATTTGGCTATTTAACAAAAATTTTACATTTTATCTAAAGTTCAAATTTGTACATATTGATGATAAACAACTGTAGAGCAGAGACAGCTATTTCTTACATTTCATTTATGTAGCATATGTTAAAAGACAGGGAGAAGTGGGCAAAATTTTCAATTCCACAATCATTATTAAGATAAATATCAACATGAGACATTTCAAATGGTTTTCTATACATGGAAATCAACATCTTTAATATAGCTTATTGTTTGCTGTAATCTATGGATTTATCAGATCATACCAACCTTTTGTTGGCTTTGGAAGAATTGTATTCCATTAAAGTTAGAAAGTTTCTCTTATTTTCAGACCTAGTGAAGAACACCATGTATGCTCTCTCTTTTACATTCAAAGATGACTGATGCTAGTATTGGTGTGCTTCAAAAATCATGGAAATCAGGTAACCTGAAAATTAAGTTAGAAGTCGTCTAGTAAATCCTGTTTAAAAATAAACAAATAAAGGCAAAGTGAGTTACCCTAAGATATACAGTTACTCTTGATTAGTAATCAGGACCAGAACCAGCACTCCCACATTACAGTCAGTTATTCTTTCCCTTGCACCAAGTTGTTCCTTAAAAGGAAACAGAACAGGCATCATCCCATGCATTTCTTTTTGACAAAGTTTTCTGTAGTCACAGCTTGATTATACTGATAAATGAAATACTGTATTTGGTTCTCTGAGACACATGCTAAGTACTGAGAAATTGCTATGACATAAAGGAGTCCAGAATTCAGTCCTACCACAGTTCATAATGATCTAGATACTGTCTAAATTCTCTATTTACCACCTACTTAAGTGCCTATTCTAAGGTGTGTGAACTACTTTAAAATACATCTTTATATTTTATTTAATATTTTATTAAAAATATTTAAAAATATTCTTTAGAATACTCCCTCCCTAAGCCTCTGTATGCCACTGAAAGGTTCTCTTCCTGAAATGGCCAACATGAAGTCAGAATCTCTATACATAGATGTCAGTACTTATCAAACCAATACCCTGGGTCCAGGGCTAAGAAGAAAGAGGCACCAATATGAAGGCTTGTCTATGCTTAGCTCTTTCTGTTGGCCTTGTTGGCCAAATTGTGATTTAAAAAAAATCGTAATTTCAAATATTATTTTTTCTCTTAAACTTTTTGTTTTCTCTTCCTTTTCGTTGAATGTCAATAGGCTATGACTTACATATACATTAAAAAAGAGGTATGTACACTAATATATTGTATGTATGGGAACGTTTTCTTACCTTTTGTCTGCGCTGAACTACCTAGAAGTGATCAATTAAGTCTTAATCAGTTTGCTGAAGGTTAAAAACATTTTTATGTAGAGTGTTATGTATTAGGATTATTTTAGTGATATGGCTACTTGTATGCTGCTTAATTTCTTGCCTTCTTTCTCATTTACTCATCAAAAAATGACTTAATAACACATAATCCTTGGGATAAATCTAATTCAATTATTAGTATAATTGAAATGTAATGACAGTATAGTAATATTTTAAAAATCATAAATGACCCACCTTCCATTTAAACAAAAGTTTCTTTGTTGAGCTGTGGTTTTTTTTTAATGCATAAACCTTTGAATAAAACATTTGTTTCTTAAAACTTTTCAGACAATTAATGTATTAGGTAACACATTAAAAAGAGATTACAGAATTTCATAAAATACATTTTTCAGTCAAAAAATCAACTTCTTGTTCAGCCTTCCTGAGTCACTTATTGATGGAATGGAATAAAATATTGTATAAAATATTGATGGAATGGAATAAAAAGATCTTTTGTGATTATTCATGGTACACATAGGAGGCAGTTTTCAGAATTGTGACTAGTGACCAAAAACAAAAACAAACAAGAACAACAAAAAACAAATCCTCACTTAAAACAGATTTTCTAAACTTTTATTTTCTGTCATATGATTATACTCAATAATATTTATCATTAACTTAATTAAACTATCGTTAACATTTTGATGAATTATGAGAGTTTATAGACATGGAACTTTTTATTAAAACATGGAGGTATTTATTGCTGTCTCCCCTGGAAGTATTATTTTGTATTGATAATTATTCTGGTTATCTATTGCTTTATAACAAATATTTCCAAAACTTATTGGCTTAAAATAAAGACAACATTTATTGTCCTTCATAAATCTGCAATGTGAGGAGGTCTTGTGAAGACAGATATTTTTTCTATTCTACTCAGCATCATCTGGCACATTTGGAGGGCTGCAGGCTGAGATCATTGGAAATCTCAGGGTCATGGACGCTGGCTGTCACCTGGAACCTCAGCTAAGGCTAATGTTAGAACACCTACATGTAGCCTTTCCATGTTGTTTGGCTTTTGTGCAATATGGCTGGATTCCAAGGGTGAACATCCCAAGAGGATCAGTGGAAGCTCTATCACTTTTATTGGCTTGGCACTAGAAGACAGATAATGTTGCTTCAACTGGAGTCACACAGGTCCAACCAGTTTTAAGGGAAGAAATAGAGACGCTGTCTCATCTCTGGATGAGTGTTAGCATCACACAGTAAAGAAAGCATGTTGGATAGACTGGTGTGGACATCTTAGGAAAATATTATCTACCACAGTGGTGATGGGAAATCATTAGAACTAATTTTTGCTCAGCAGTCTACTTGAAACAGACTAATGTTTATTTATCTCAATGTAATCATGCTTATAAACCTTCTAGTCATATCAATGTAATTATGTATATCTCAACCAGAGTTAAAGTAACTCCTGCTTACTTAAATACATATCACATATCAGTATATAAGAAAAACTAAGACAAAAATGATTAATCACATCGAATTAATTCCTGGGAGAAGTAAAAATTAAGAGCCAAATGCTCCTAAATAACCTTTGGTCAAATTACATTAAAAAAAATTCAATACTAAGTGGCCTCTTTCCAGTGTGATTTTTTTTTTTAACTGCTAGTAGACTTTAAGGGATAGTCTGTAAAATATGTGGTCCCATGTACAGGCAGTACTATTGTGTGATTGTTCTATATCCCAGTTTTCCAAGATGACCACTACCTTTACCTCTAGCTCTACACAACTATTGAGATGAAGAGGGGGAAAAAAACGCTTCCCTTCTGCTTTTCCCATTTTCCAATGAGAGAAGGGGGAGGGCCCAGAGCAGTCTCCATAGTTGACATTAGTTTTCCATATAGTTTCACTCCACAGGTGGGTGCGGGGCTGCGCAGGGCAGGACCTGGGTTGGGAGCCTCCTACATAGGTCCCGGCAAGAACTGAACTGTGGGCACTCCCCAGTTCAGCATATGTGTACGCATGGGCTGGGGCCAGGATTTGATCCTCGGTCCCCGGGGCTTCAAAGTGAGAGCTTAACCCGCTGAGCATCCCAGCTTTCCCATTCACTGAAGCATTTTCACTCAACTTTTTTCTTATCCAAGTCTCTTCAACTCTCATACAAACTAATATATTTCCCTCGGTCATGCTTTTCCAACAACACAGAAATGAAGCTACACCACCTCCTTCTTTTCCTTTGGTCGCTTCCTAACTGCCCTTACATTATTCCTTGTCTAAGACACTGTAGACTTTTGAAGTACAACTGTTGATAGATGCTTGGAGAAGAGGTAAGGTATAAAATAAAGGAAACTAGTGTGCTCTTCCAGCTTATTTATCTGTGGCTTTTCTTATCAAAGTAGATTCAAGTTCAGTGGGGTCTGTAGCTTACTTGACTTTAGGGTCTTAAGAAGACAAATATGAAATTATTTAGAAATGTAAGTATGTATTTAGATTGAAAAAAGGCATCTCAAAAATTACAAATTTATTTAGAAAGCTAATACCACATTTTAAAATAAATAAAATAACTTATTTATGAATTAACTATCACACTTCTGTAATATTTTTTCTTTCATATTTACCTGCATACAATTTGATTTCCTCTTTCCATGACAATTATTTTATAATATTTTCTGTAGAAAGAATATAAAGATAATTCTTTTGACATAACTTGATTAAAACTTCTTTTCAGTTCTTTTATTGTTGAAGGTTTAGAAAAAGTTTTCAGCTCCACAACTTGTATTGTTAATATTACACTTTGTTATGTGATACTGGTGATGTCAAGTTGAAGAGAATAATCTTTTTTGAACATAGATTTCTGATTTTAAATTCTGCTACGATAATGCTTTCCCAAACTTGTCATATGAACATTTTAGTGAAGGTTGTTATAAAATATATTGATTATTTATGTATATGTATATGGGCTCATTTGTAAAGACACATGGAAACATAAAGTTGGAAGGAGAGAGGAAGATAAGCTAGAGGATATTCTCATTTTAATATGTTTTGTTAGATAGAATTATTTTAATTATTAGTAAAATATAGCTAACATTTATTCAGCACCTACCATGTTTTGGCATTGCAACATGTGCTTTGAAAGTATTGTTTCCTTTTTTTTTTTTACAACACTGTGAGGAAGTTTGGAATCTACTTAATAAGTCAAATAGTTTATTTCAAAATAACTGACAAATGTATAGTTGAGACTTTATTATAAAATCATTCATTTCAAACTTTCTTTTATCGGTCTTTTCTATTACTTTGTTTTCTATTGTTCATATATTTAGCACTTTAGTACAAAAAATTGAAGTATGGAAATGGCTTAAACTTAAGTACATTAAAAGCATTCCTGTGTCCTAAAGTAAGAGGAGTCCCTCAAAAAATAAAAGATATGGGGAAAGCCAGGATGGCTCAGTGAGTTAAGCACTCACTTTGCAGCCCCGGGGACCAAAGATTGAATCCCAGCCCCAGCCTGTGCGGACCCATATGCTGAACTAAGGTGTGCTTCCCATGTGGGAGGCCCCCAGTTTGGTTCTCCCCTTCCACCCCCCCCCCCGTCCCCAGTTTGGCCCCTGGCTCGAGGGGGCATGCCTCTCATGCGGGAGGTCCCCAGGCCAGCTCCCACCCTGTGCGGCCCCCACCCACCTGTATGAAATAAAACCATGTCAAAAACTGATGACATACAACTATAGAGACTGCTTTGGGCCCTCCCCCTTATTTCTGTCTCTCTCTGTCTCTGTTTCTCTCTTTCTCTGTCAAAAACAATAAAATGAATCTTAAAAAAAAATATATAAAAAATAAAAGATATGGCAGAAGCCATACATTGATCATAAAAGTTTTCATGAAAAGTATTATTTTTTCTCATAATAATTACTACCAAATTCTTCATAGTAAGATAAGCACAAGAGTATCTACTCTTATGATTAATACTGTTGGCTTCTTTAGCTGCCTTTCATATACTGGTACCCTGTAAATCAATGTCATTGGTTTAGCTAGTGCTCATTTTTAATAAACCACATTGTAGACACTAAAAAATGCACTGTAAATGAATGATTTCTCTTGGCTGTAGTTGGAAGTTGTTCATCCTATGGTGGTTATAGATTCTTGAACAAGTGACTTCATTTCCGAGGACCTCAGTTTTCTCGAACACATAGTAAGGGGCTCAGATAAGATTATCTGTATTGTATTGTATTGTATTGTATTGTATTGTATTGTATTGTATTGTATTGAGCCATCAATCCCAATCTTTTCCTTCATCCTACCACTTTCTTTAAAACAACCTCAAGACTTTTCCCTATGTTAATTTCACAATGATCAGTTCCTTAGTAGTCTAACATTAAAAAAACCTGTTTTGTATTTATATAGTTAATAAATGTATTTAAAAAGACAAATACAAGTATTTTATTGACTTAAGATAGGGGTGACACTTTTAATTTTACCACAAAGTACAAATGCATTTGAAAAATACACATTAGAAGAGTGTTGAACATAGTTAAAATGGCCATGTTACCCAAAGCAATATACAAATTTAGTGCAATTCCCATAAAAATCCCACAGACATTCTTCCAAGAAAGAGATAAAAAACAATCATCAGATTTGTATGAAATCACAGAAGACCCTGAATTGCCAAAGCAGGTCTATGAAAAAAGAATAAGGCTGGAAGCACCACACTCCCTGATTTCAGTCTGTATTACAAAGGCTCAATAATCGGAACAGCTTGGTACTGGCAGAAAAACAGACACACAGACCAATGGAACAGAATTGAAAACCCAGAAATAAACCCACAAATATCTGGACAGATAGTTTTTGACAAAGGAGCAAAAAATATACAGTGGGGAAAAGAAACCTTCTTCAGTAAATGGTGCTAGAAAAATTGGAAAACCACATGTAAAGGAACGAATCTGAACTGTGATCTGTCACCATATATCAAAATTAACTTGAAATGGATTAAAGACCTTCACATAAGTCCCAAAACAATAAACTTTATGGAAGAAAACACTGGTACTAAACTTATAGACCTTGGGTTCAGGGAGGACTTTATGATCCTGACCTCAAAGGCAAGACATTTAAAAGCAAAAATAAATGAATGGGACTAAATCAAACTAAAAAGCTTCTGCACAGCAAAGGAAACTGTCAACAAAGCAAAGAGGAAGCCGACCAATTGAGAGAAAATATTTGCAAACAATGCCTGTGATAAGGGGCTAATATCTAAAATATGTAGAAAACTTGTATAATTTAACAACAACAAAACAAACAATCTAGTTGAAAAATGGCAGAAGATCTAAACAGGCACTTCACCCATGAAGACATAAAATGGCCAATAGACATATGAAAAAATGCTCAACATCATTAGCCATTAGGGAAATGCAAATCAAAACCACAATGAGATACCACCTCATACCTGCTAGAATGTCTATAATCAACGAAACGAATGTCTATAATCAACAATCAAGTGCTAAAGAGGCTGTAGAGAAGGGAACCCTGTACACTGCTGGTGGGAATGCAAATTGATACAACTACTATGGAGGACAGTATGGAGATTCCTAAGAAAACTACCATATAACCTGGCCATCCACTCCAAAACTTGAAAACCTTAGCTCATAAAAACAAATGTACCCCAACATTCATTGCAGCACTATTCACGGTGGCCAAGTCATGGAAACAACCAAAATGCCCTTTGATAGATGACTGGATAAAAAAGTTGTGGTGCATATATACAATGGAATATTACTTAGCTGTAAAAAAGATGACATACTGCCACTTACAACATGGATGGAACTTGAGATCATCATGCTAAGCTAAATAAGCCAGACAGAAAAAGCTAGGAACCATATGACTTCGCTCTTATGTGGAATATAAAATTGAAAGCAACAAAGAAACAAAACCACATGGACATAGTCAATAGTTTAGTGGCTACCTGAGGGTTAGGAAGGAAGAGAGTGGGAGAGGGGGGAAACAGGGTCCATCGGGGGAGGAGTGTGTGGGGGCGAAGAGCAGGGAGGCGGAGCTAAATATAAAGCGATGGAAAGAAAGCTGTCTCTGGGTGGTGAACACATATTGTAACACCTAGATGAAGTACTATAGATTGTACACCTGAAACCTATGTAATTTTTAATAACCAATGAATGTCACCCTAATGAATTTAACAATTGAAAAAAAAGAAATTCAGACTCTAGAACACACTGAGGAATATGAAAGAATAAATGAACAACCAAGTTATATAAGTAAGAAAACAACAACTAAAAACGCTAAAAAAAAGTGTTGAAAAAGCAAACAAAAAAATTAAAGTATAATAGTTTTTCAAGAAATCAGAACTCACCCAAACTATAAATTCATCTTTGTATTTCATGATGCAAGGCACACAATAAACTTTAAGATGGAAAACGAGGCAGCAGTCAAATCACAATGAACTCCTATGTCTTTCTAAGGGGTTGGACTTACTTCATAAGTAATGTGGCTCCATTTAAAGATTTTAAACTGGAAGATTAATGAATACTAGAACACTTAGAACAAGGTGAACTTTGAAAAGTGAATCTTACAGAGAGCTCTTGAGCCACATTTATTTTATTGTTTCATGATAAAGTGCTAACAGCCAGATAGCCCAGTATTATTGGTTGAAAGCACCTGTCTGTGGAGGGTAAAAGTTTTGCTCAGGCATTATTGCTTTGTTGGTATTCCCCATTTAGTAGTGCATATCTAAATTTAAAACTCTTTGACTTCTATTTCTTTCTTCTGGGAAATCATTCTGCCTTCTGAAGTTCATGACCCTACCTTTGCCTTTCCAAGGTTTTGATATGTTCTGCATTAAGCCCTATAATACCACACAGAAATTAAAAATCACACACGGAATCTTCTTTGAAGATCCTGTTTCACCGTCCCTGAATACCTTGTTTGTTTAGTTATGCTGTCATTGCTTCTGTCAAACATGGTCTCCCCGGACAGCCTCAAGCCCTTTGGGAGCAAAGCTTTGTTTTGGTGAATGACCTATTCACTGGATCGTGCCAATTTTCAGTCAACTAAATTTCTGTCTTAAATTAAAAAAAGAAAAAAGAATAATGTATGAGGAAAGTCAAGGGAAATTCCATAGAAGAGGGTAAGAGTATCATTAGGTCAAACAGAAAGTTATAGATCTGGTTTAGAAGATTAGCAGGAAAATTAAATCATTTCTTTATATATTTTACAGCTATTTGGTAATAAAATAATTATTAACATACACATGATCACAATCACAGAATTGTAAAGGACCTCAAAATAATCTTTGTATACACCTATGTCATTTTAGAATTGATAGGCCATACCTTGGCATTTAATTAGAAAACTCTAGAACTTTTCTTACAAGATATGTTCAGTGTCACAATGACAACTGTTCTCCCATGCCACTCTTCCTTTCTTATTTTATTAATTCAATTCCTCTATTGTTTTTAAAAATTATGAGTACAGAGGTTACCATAATTTATTTACCAAAACTATGAGTGTTTAAGTAGCTGCTAAGAGCAACAACAGAAAAATTTTAAATTTAAATGGATCAGTAATTGTTTAGTTTAGAACAAAAAATATAAAACAGACTGTATTCTGGGAAATACAGAATGAATTCTAATCCAGATATATAAAAGTCCTTAGTTTTTCTTTGTATTTTAAAAATAGGACTGATCCTATGAGGACATAAAGCAAACATTTAAAATATACATATATATTTTTAATATAAAAGATGGTTTGAAAGTTTCATGGAAAAATTTTTTCTATTTATTTATTTAAAAAAAGGTTTATTTTATTGTTTTGACAGAGAGAGAAAGATAAAGAGAGACAGAGAGAAGGGGGAGGGTCCAGAGCAGTCTCCGTAGTTGTATGCAGTTTCCAACATAGTTTCATTCCACATAGTTCAGCATACGGATTTGCTTGGGCTGGGGCTAGGATTCAATCCTTGGACCCTGGGGCTGCAAGACGAGTGCTTAACCCACTGAGCCATCCCAGCATCTCCTATTTTTTTTATTTTTTTATTGAGGTGTAACACATACTCCAAGGTGCACAAGTCTTAAATATACAGCACAGTAAAATTTTACAAATGTATAAAACCTACCTTGCTGTTTTGCAATGCTATGTTATTACTTATTAAATGGATATGTCACAATTTATTGATCTGTTTTATTGTTGCTAAACATTTTGTTTGTTTACAGTTTGGGCCTACTTTGAATAATATTGCTACAAACAATATAATGTAGACTTGTGCCATTGGAACCTATGTAATTTTTACCAACCAATGTCACCCCAATAAATTTAACAATTAAAAAAAAATAGAAGAGAAATTTTCTGACCTTGGGTTAGCAAAAGTTTCTTACATACAAAATCAATAGCACAATTCATTATAAAAATATGATGAATTGGACTTCATCAGAACTAAAATCTGCTATTTGAAGGATGCTATTGAAAAATGAAAATATCAGTAATAAATTGGGAGAAATATTTCCAAATTATATGAGGGCTGTCTGGAAAGTATCTAGCCATGTAACATGAAAAATAAAGGCATTTATGGATGGATACTTTCCAGACAGCCTTCATGTATCCAATAAAGAAAGTGTACCTAGAATATAAAAAAGTCAAAAATAAGAAAACAAATACCCCATTAAAAAGCAACAAACAGATTCAGAGATTTCATCAAAGAAGATATAGAAATGTTAAAAGAGCATAATATCTTTAGATACCAAGTGATGGTGAGGATGTGGAGAAAAAAGAGCTGCATTGATGAAGGGAATATAAAATGTTCCTACCTCTTTGGAAAACAGTCTGTTAGTTTCTTGAGAAGCTAAAGATATCCTATCATGTCATTCAGCCATTATGTTCCTAGGTATTTACCCAGGAGAAATGAAAGCTTATGTTTATATAAGAAATTGTACGTGAAAATTCATAGCAGTCTTAATTGTCATAGCCAAAATATATCCATAAGTGAATTGAAAAACAAATTATGGTGTATCCAAATAGAATTTCCCTCTGAAAACAAAGGAATAAACTATTGATTTAAGCACCTACATGAATGTCAAAATTATTATGCTAAGTGAATTTAGACAGATAAAAATACATATTATATGATTTCCTCTATATAAAATTTTAGAAAGTACAAACTAATCTACAGTGACAGCAAGGTGATCAGTTGTTGCCAGGGGCCAGGGTGAGGAGATAGTGAGGGGTAGAAAATAAAGCTACTTGAAGAAACTTTTGGAAATCTGGACATGTTCATTTTCCTGATTGGGTTGATGGTTTCTCTGGTGAATGCATATGTCAAAACATATTAAATTGTATAATTTAAGTATGTGCAATTTATTGTTTGTCAATGACTCCTCAAAAATGTGTTAAAAACTTTCCAGTAATGTAGTTATAGGCTACTTCCATTTTTAATTTTTATAAAACTATATGTGAAATAATTATTTGTATAGTTATTTATGCCATTTGTTAAATATCTCATAGCCAAAGTGATATTTATCTTTTTTAATTCAGTGATTCATCCAGCAAACATTCCTAGTGCCAAACACTAGGTGCTGGAGAAATACATAAAACATTCCAATAAATGTGGTAGAGAACTAGCATTTATTGAATACTGAAGGAGTTTCGAGCATGTCAGTTCACAATACCATATTATTTTGAGCTGAAAGAACTTGAGAAACAACAGATGTGAGAAGGGCTAACTTAACGGTACTCTTTTCTATCTAAAATAGGCCACAGAATTTCCCATGAGAAAGGTGCCCTCCCCATACCAGAAGGAAAGAGCATGCTCATCAGAGACTGGAACTTGATGCTGAAATGGATCTGTACAAACTCACTGAAATAATCCTTATCTTCCATGAATTTTGCACTCCCCCACTCTCACACCATATATCTCCTAGTCACTTCCCTATAATTTATTACCCCTAGCCCAAACCCCATGGTCTTGTCAATTCTTCACAAATTGGTTATTTCTTTGTCTAAAAGGTAAGAGCTTTCTGCTCTGGTCATTTCTTCATTCTCTTGTGAAGGCTCCCATATACTAGTAAATATTTCAACTTGTATGCATTTCTCTTGTTAACCTGTCTATGTCAGTTTAATTCTTTGATCCAGTGAGAGACCTTAGGTGGGTAGAGAATTTTTCGTCCTTTACAGGACCTATTTTGTAACAGCTACTGTTTTTACATCTGTTACTCATTTACTTTTCAAAAAATAGAAGACATAACTTCTTATATCCACTTCGCAGATGAAGCAATTGAGCTCAAAAGAGTTAACATACAGACGTGACAGAACTGGTACTGAAATCCAGGTGTGTGTGTGATTCCCAAGCCATGGTACTTTTCATCAAACCACAATACAAAACGTAAAATCACATCCAAATTGCTCAGGACACGGGATAAATCCTTAAAACTTTTTGAGAAAATCAGTGAAGGATTTGCTACTGAGTGTGAGGCTTTATTGTTTGAGATGTAATCAAGGTTCTCAAGTATTTAGAATTTTAAAGGAGTGCATTATTGATGACTTAGAGGAAAATTAGATATTATCCTTCAGGCAGAAGTAATTTTTCTTCTTCATTATTCCTATAGTTCTGTTTATGTGGTCAATCTATAACTCATTTACTTCATACCTCAGTGAGTTATACTGAAGCTTGTAACTGACAATTATAGTGGGCTGGAAGTTTGCATTTTAGTAACACCTAAAAATTCACCATTTGCATTTTAGTAACATCTAAAAATTTAAAAGCATCTAGTAGGGTTTGTATGACATCCTCTTACATAAACTATTATTCAAAACTTTATGAGTTAGATGCTATTACTAAATATTTTACTGATAAAGAAACAGACTGCAACATAAAAATTATCTTAAAGTATAAAAGAAAGCATTTATGGCATATTAAATTAGCAACTATTTTTGTGTTCAATTTTGTCTTGGAGCTACATTAAGCAGTAATGATATTATAGTTAAGAAAAAACATTTGTTAGACACACTCAAGTGCATGTCTAAAATACATTTCAAGTGGCTTACAAATATGAATTGAATTGTATTATTTCTTTCTATTCAAGATCATAAAAAGCTGATTAAGTCTTTAATTCATTTCTAGAATTTGATATTTACGGTACCTTTATGTGAAGTGTCACCATTTCAAAAACACAAGCTAAAACTGAAGTGTAGTATGTTTAGCTTGATGAGGTTTTTTATGTAATATTCACTTTGTGTTCTAAGAAATGAGGCCATTTAATAATAGGTTATATAGATTTATTCATCAACATTTGTCATTACCATATAAATGGCCTTAGATGTGCTATCTAAAACAAAATTATGTTAATGAATGCTCAATGAATCCTTTTTTATGATGATGATGATAATCATTTATATCGCCAATGGCAGGTAGTTGTTTACTGGAGGTATTAATGCAGGACTCATATTCATGACACTACACGAAAGCATGGTGGCTTACTGTAGCCAGGTTCTCAATGTAACTACACATGCACACACAGTTAATAAGAGTTGTTTTTTTCCCCTCTATAAAGCTTGACCTAATTCTTAAAACAAATATAAACAAGTTTTTTAATGCTTATTATGGGCGCTGATGGCCACAAAGATGAAAGTTGCATAAGACAAGGCCCTGTCTCTTATTCAGCACACAATCAGCTTTTTCACTATATTATCAGAAACCAAATTAAAAAACAATCTGGAACGCGGGAGTAGGTCAAGGATACCCGCTCGTAATAGTACTTGATCCAAAACAACAAATAGTAAGTCCTGCTGTTCCACCTCTTAGGAATTCCCGTCGGTAAACCAGCGTATAGAGATGAGCTCACGCTAAAACGCAATCTCCATATGCACGAGTGCGCATGCGCTCCCAGAGAAGTGGTTGACCCTGAGAGGTTGCCGTCACGCAGTGCGCAGACAAGAGGTTGCGCGTGCGCAGGCGCTCGGCGCGGAGGTCTTCCGGGAAGCAAGATGGCGTATAGATGTTCCCCGGGCCGCGGTTGGCGCTTTGTCAATATCTGAGCGGGTATTTTGTAAGGGGCTGTGGCGAAGGCCCTCTACTCTGCCATGGCCCGGCATCGGAACGTTCGAGGCTATAACTATGATGAAGGTAGGTGGCAGGCTTATGCCAGAATGTCATTTTCTCTGTTGCAGCTGGCTTACTGTCGTCCACTCTGATCTGTGAGTTCCTCGTCAGTGGTGCCAGGTTGGAATTCGGAAGGGGCTCAGTGGAGGAAATAGTGGGACACCTGAGTGCCAGAAATTGCGTTGTTTTATGTCATGACTTCAGACCTCTGGAATTGATCATATATAGGGCGGGGGACGTGCTTTTCGGTGTCTTATGGGAAGTACTTTTGGTGAGGTTGTGATCCGGTGGTATTTATGCACGTAAGCATTATCTGTCCTTGTCATTATTTCCTTCCTTGGAGGGTACACACTTGCCTGGTTTTAGTGCTCCCAACCCCCCCCCCCCCGTCTTTCAAAAATGCCCATGAAGCGTTAACTTATTTGTAAAGCGCGAATTTTTATTTAGTGGTTACATCTGTTTTGCTCTTGTACTGTTACATTTACATGGTTAGTCTTTTGTGTTCATACATATTTAGTGCAGAATCGTCTTGAGCTAACATTCATTTATTTTCTATAAGTTTCAAGTTAAATTGTAAATTTGGGAGTCGGCAGAAAAGATAAATATTATTAAAAAGGTCCAAAGAGTACATTGATTAGATGATCTTAGGTGTTTACTCAGTTCTTGATTTATAATGTCAGTGTAAATGCATTTGGAATGGAAAAATGAACAGCAGCACTAGAAGAAAGACAGCTTTTAAAAGGGCTTACTGATTAAAAAATCATATAAAAGAAAAATGTTTATGAACGTCCTCTAGGAACTTAAAATTAGTTAGAATTAGTCTCTATGCAGGGAATAATAGGCATCACCAAGCATCATACAAACTAAAATAATAACTATGATTGAGTGCACAAGAAGAATAAAGACCAATTGCTTTGTAAAGTGCACTCCCAGCAGATTACGGTAGAACATCAATATGGTAGAATATCAATATGCTGTAACCATAGTGGAGGGTAGCTGACCCACCTGTTCTATATTTGGAGACTAACTCAGTCAACCTGATACTAAGTTTCTGATACTCACTTAAGAATGAAGGCTGTTTTAAGTACTGTTGTGGATTTAAGTATTGCATTTAGTCCACGGTTACCTGAGAAATGAGTTTAACTTGGGAGATAGTTTTGCAGATGTGATATAAAAGGCAAGAGTAGATCTAATTATTGCTTAGTTATTTCTTTAATAAATATCATTTCCTCAACCAACATCTTGTGCTTATTCTTTAATTGAATGCTAAGCTTTGGGGACCAATAGTAAGATGTTTGAGGTAGTCTAAAGGGAAAGATACACAAGCAACATAATTAAAGTATGAGATGCTACAAAAATTACCGTACTCGGAGTGTCCTGGATGCTCTGTAAGTGAGAACACCTTATGCAGAATGTGTTGGAGGAGTTTAAGTAGGATTTCTGTGTGAAGGAAAGCTTCCTGAAGGACAAATTCTTGGCCTTAGGTAGTGAGTGTTAAGTACTGGTATCTTCTCACCTTGGCAACCCCTGGTGAGGTTGTCATGTTTCTTTGGAACAATTGATAACATCATAACCAAGCCAATCCTGTAGCATAGAGGGTCATCCCCTTTCTCAGTTTAAAGAAGTTCTACTCATTTTCAGGGTCCAGTTTATTTCTCTTCTTCCCAGTTAAGCTTTTTCTTGTACTATTGGAATAATAATTTTAAAATTCTCCAGACTAATATAACTTCATTAGAAAGAGTGTTTGTTCTCTAAAACCTATTGGTTCCTCTAATTCTCACTTTGTTTTCTGTAATTTGGATAGAACTTTACATGACTGCCTTAGCTACTAATTTAAAAGTGCCTGGAAGGCAGTTTATGTTTTATATTTACTCCACTACCCTCCAGGATGTTTACATGCAGTAAATACTCCCAAAATTGTGCTGAGGAAAAGAACCACAACAAAAAACCCAGGAAAGAATACGCTTTATCTTTTTATATTGTGGCACTTTTGGGGTCAATTTCAGTATTGCAAAACTGCCCTACTGAAAAAGATTTTTTATCTTTTATATCTAAATATTTTTTTTATGATGCTCTCATTTATTTGCTAATAAGTTAACTCGGATTTTTGTGTGTGTGTGTGTGTGTGAATGCTTCCTCATTTATTTGCTAAGTTATTAACTTGGGATTGTGATCTAATTTATTGGATGTTACACATTTTAATCCAGTAGTGGCATCTAATTTTCCTTTACCATAAACATTTGGTCTCAGCCTTTGAACATGCTATTACTGCCCTGTGAATATCCTCAGAAACTAGCTAAGTATCCTTTGGAATTGGTTAAATATTATATTCCTGGGATCTTTTTCTAGCCACCCAACTACCAATTCTATTTTTGTTGTTTATATGTGTGTTCCCAAATAGCTCTGTATTTCTCATGTCAAACACTTGTCATATGGTTTCTAATTGTCCATTTTCTTGTCTGTGCTCCCGTTAGATTTTAGGTTTGTGGAGACCTGGGAATGTGCCTGTCACTCATTGTTGTACCCCAAATGTTTCTAATAATCTCTGGCATAGTATTAGTATTTGCTGAATGAATTTATGCAAATATATTTATGTTCTTTGTGGGTATTTAGTTTTAAATTGTTTAATTCATTAATTTATAATAAAACAAGTATTGATTGAGTGCCAAACATGTGCCAGCTAGTTGGCTAGATACTCTTGCCCTGAAAGATCTTATAGTCTCAGAGAGTTAAATAGGTATAGTGCTTTGAAGACATTCTGTTGGAGGAGTGTGCTAGAAAGTAAAAATGGCAGTGGGCTTGCTCCTTTTTATTCAGAGTGGTCAGGGAAGACTTATGGAAATAGGTGACATTTGAATTGGAACCTTAAACTAAGAGAAGGGAACAGCTGTAGGAAAATTTAGTTAAAGAGCACATCTCGTCAGTAGGAAAAATGGTCAATTAGCCTGAGCAGAATGATCACAAGGGAGTAGCATAAGCTGGTTTATATAGAGATTACTTAGCTCTACAAGAACTACTTTCATGGTCTGATTGTATATTCTGTTCAAGTCAATTGAATGGAAAATAAATGCTTTGGTTATAGGATGGATTTCAGGGAAGCTGGGATGGCTCAGTGGGTTAAATGCTCACTTTGCAGCCCTAGGGATCGAGGATCGAATCCTGGCCCCGGCCCGTGTGGACCCATATGCTGAACTGGGGAATGCCCCCAGTTCAGTTCTCACCGGGGCGAGACCCCGGCCTAGTTCCTGCCCTGTGCTGCCCCGCGCCCACCTGTGGAATGAAACTATGTGGAAAAACCAATGACATGCAACTATGGAGACTGTTCTGGGCTCTCCCCCATTCTCTCTGTCTCTGTCTCTGTCTCTGTCTCTGTATCTGTATCTCTCTCTCTCCATCAAAAACAATAAAAATAAAAATAAATCTATAGGATGGATTTCATTTTGGATATTTGTCAACACTGTAAAGACAATTCAGGTATGAGATCTCTGGGATAACTTGAGGTGAGAAATCAGAACAATTTAATAAAACCCAATTAGCTAAGAAACTGAAAAACCATGTGTGTCTTTATACATGTATAAATATATAAAGTCAGTAAACACCTATCTGTGGGTAAAATTTTTAGAAACTTTTTGGAAAAGAGGACATTCCAAGTTTTTAAAATTTTTATACCATTTTAATGTCATTGAAGACCATTCATATGCTTTCTTATTAATAACTAAGACTATAAAAGAACTTATAAGTGAATTTATCTCTTGTGTTTTTATTTTAGATTTTGAAGATGATGATCTCTATGGCCAGTCTGTAGAGGATGATTATTGTATTTCACCATCAACAGGTGAGTTAAAAAATAATTTGATTTTCATTTTTTGGAGTTTAACAATGTTAAGTATTGTTATTCTAGGACTAGAATGCTCCATAAGACTGAAATAGTATGTAACATTTAAAAAGGTGATTATGTTTTAACTCTTCAAGGTGTGTAAAGTAATGTCTTTTCCCATGAATAGAATTTAAAGTTTTGATTCCATCAATTAGCTTTAAAAAATTTGAAGAAAACTCTGAAAACTGTGGCTTTTCCAGTATTCTTTGCAATGTGCAATCTGAATTGTACTAAAATGGTAATTTCATCTAAAACTAAAACTTCTAAAGGCAGTTAATTATGTGTTCTCAGGAATTTCTTAAATATTAGAAACATTGAGATGTTATGTATGGAATGCCCTTTGTATGGTACATTATTGGTAAACAATTTGGTAAATAAACCAAGTACATGTAGTTCAGACTTCTAATGGAGCCACAGAGTGATTTTGTGTTCAAATTCCTTTAGGATTCCATATCAGAACTGTATCTTCTGTTCATCTGCTGTAAGATTTCTTCTGTGCTACCATATAAAGAAAACATATGTTCTTTCTGGCAAAGACTGAATCTTTGATTAAGACTTTTCTCTCACTAATTTCTCTAATAACACATCTGTCTTCAAATTTCAGCCTACTTTGTAAAGTTGGTTAAAATGTCCTGCCAAATATTATTGTGCCATAAAATGTAGTACAATTAAATATAGTTGGGCACAGCATAAATATAATCCATAAAACTTATTTTTCACAAGTTTAAAGGTTTAATGTACCGTAGTTATTGTAATTTTCTTCAGAGTTCATCTTATGCCCTATGGTCTGCTGAGCTGCCTTGTAAACTTGTACCACTTTTAGATCATATATATCTATTCTGACTTTTTAGAATTCCTATTTATAAAGGCATAGATCCTCTAGAAGTTAGCACTTCTATTCATCTTGTCATTGTTTTTTCTAGTTACTCTGAAATGCACCTAGGTCTTGTTTGGGACTTTCCTCATTTAGTCTATGTAATCAGGGCCTTTCCTCTCTTCATTTAAAGTTACACTGTTACCAGTTAGGATCCTGTTAGGAGATAGAATTGTACCAGTTATTTTGCCAGAGAGAATACAATAAAAAGTAATTAACTAGGTATTAGAGGACAAAAAAATGCAAAAAGGGCTAACAAAGTATCATGGAAGTAGTAACTTAAGGAAGTGCTTATGATCTCCAGGAACAAATGGACCAGGTTGAAACCAATCTATTAGAGGTGTGTGTACTGGACTCCTTGGGGCTGAGACTTAGACCTATAAGAAGAGGGTTCTGCTTTGTTGTTTTGTCTCAAGTTCAGGGGAGGGACTGTGGAGCTGGCACTCAGACCTCTGCAGAGGGCTACACTGCTTGACTGGTACTCGAGTCTCCACAGGGACCCTGTGAAGATGAACTTTTGCCTTTTGAAGAGGGAATTCTAGCTGGCTGGCTGGCTGGCCATGTGATTGAGACATATTTCCTCATTCTGAGATTTTAATGTGAAAAATGGTCGTCTTAGAGTATCTATGAAGTAGGGTGTCTCTTCTGTTTAGCCATGCTGACTTTATAATAGCAGTATTATATTCTTGCACAAGAAGGGAAAAAATAGGGTAAATATATATGTATATGCAACATAATATGTGTATTCTTGAAAAACCTTGTGGTTTTCAAAATTGTGTACTAAAAATAGAACTTCTGGGGGAAAGTGGAATGACAGACCACCCAACCTGGGAAGTACCAACAAAAAGAGTAATCATAGTAAAGGTACTTGCACACTTGAAAAGATACATTAACTTCTTAATAAATATTCCAGTAAATACAGGATTACATTTAAGAAACAGTGTGAAAGCCTGATAGAGAAAGGTGGAAGAAAGAGTTAAAACTAATGACTAATGTTGCAAAAGCAAAATGCTTAGAGCCAAACAATAAGCACACACAGAAACAAGACACATGATCACACTCAGCCAAGAGGAAGAATGTGGGGCTATCTGGCATTACAGTACAATTAGAATTACAGTATAATATTCTGTGACTTGTATGTATTATTGGACTTTGTGCCTTCTCTGTTATGCACTGATGCAAAACATTGAAGTATTGGGGAAAAAAAATCTCATAAACCAAAGTAACTTGACTGTTATACCCTCATCATCCCCCTATTTACCATTTGGTATGAGCTAGTTTGGTTACGGAAAGATGTGTTATAGCAGAATAGATAGAATTTTGTCAACTACTCTGTATTTTTCTTATTCTGTTCTTACCTAAAATGTCTTCTACCTCTTCAGTGTTTCTGATATTCTTACCCCCTTTATTATAACTGCTTTAGTCTTCAGGGATTAATATGTTTTTCTGCAGCACTTGTTATCTTTATTACTCGTTTGACTTTTAAAATATATAACTGCAGTTTTCTTTTTTGCCTTGCCTGCTAATCTATAAGGCCATGATTGATTTATACTACGAATAGATAACATGCCATGACCATCTGAGAATAGATGTTACACATAAGCCATAGTATTATCTATTGTCTATATATGCATTATCTACAAATAGTGAATATAGTTAGTTTTCCTTACTGTCATAGATAGTGCTTTCCTGAAAACATTCACAAAAGTCAAATGTGGGAATACTAAGCAGTGGACTTATATGTTGCATGCTCTTTCAGAAAACTAATATAAAATCCCCGAGAATACCTTGCCTTTAGAATACTGTATGGATGTTTCTGTCCTCCTTAAGTTATTCTTTACTTTTGTTCCTTCACAATTGAACACAGTCTCAGAAATTTAGTTCAGTGGGCATCCAGTTGAGGTGGAAGAGTCAACACTTTGGACATGCGTGATGATGATTTTCTCCTTTGCTCACTTTTATTTTTGTATGTGATACTCAGGTGTATGTTGGTACTTTTCTATTTTGCCTTTCCTCCTTTTAATGAAATATGAGGGCTGTCTGGAAAAAATCCAGCTATAAATGTCTCTATTTCTCATACTATATGGCTGGATACTTTCCAGACGCCCTCATATATAATACTCGGTTATATATTGAATGATAATACTGCCAGTACTGCTGGGTAGCATAGGTTGATGTCTGAAAGTCAAAGTTAGGTATATGACATAGTATATAGTGTCAGTATATGTTGGAAATTCTGAGTTTTCCAGAAGTTAAGATTTATAATTTTGGAAACTCTTGGGTTCGTGGAAAATTAGCAGTTCTTGGAAATTAAAAACCGAGTCTTTTTTTTTTTTTTTTTAAGTATTTTCTTAATTATGCAAATAAGCAAGTTTGACAAGAGGTTTGAAGTATTTGTACCAAAGAAGAGAAAATTTCAAGGAAGACAGCTGTAGGCCAGCATGAGATACTAGAAAAACAGTTTTTGAAAACTAGAGAATATAAGCTTGGGTAAGTGGTTTTAGAGACAGGAGGAAAGAAGGGAGATAGTTATAAAGGCTAAAGAGGGGAAGCCGGGATGGCTCAGTGGGTTAAGCGCTCACTTTGCAGTGCTGGGGACCGAGGATCGAATCCCAGCCCCGGCCCGTGCGGAACCATATGCTGAACTGGGGAGCTCCCCCAGCTCACTCCTCTCTCTGTCTCTGTATCTCTCTCTGTCTCTGTCAAAAAATTAATAAAATAAATAAATTTAAAAAAAGAAAAAGGCTAAAGAATAGTTAATAACATTTGAACAGGATTTGGGGTACGCTGTTTTTTTGCCTTAGTTTTTATCCATTATTATGGAATGTGGGTAAATGGTGATAGGTAATAGGTCACAATCCTTTTTACTTTAATATTTGTAGAAAAAAAGTAAATGAGAAATGGCTATATTACAGTATTCTTCAATCATTTCACCTTCTAGCTGCTCAGTTTATTTACTCACGACGTGAGAATCCTGTTGTTGAGTCTGTAGAAGAATATGATTATGAAGATCTGAAAAAATCCTCCAGTTCTCTTTTGAATGATCAGCTAAGTGAATTTGATCAAGGTATAGTAAAAAATAGTTGTTCTCTTTCTTATCTGAAAATGATTAATAATCAATATGCCAGAATTTAATTGTTCATAATAGTGATTGTGGGTAGTAATGCTACAGGTACATCTTATGTCTTTAAGGAAAATTTACATATTAAGTATAGTTTGTGCAGAGTGTATGAGTAATTGTACGGTTGAAAATTGATTGTGTGGATACTACTTTAACTGGAATTTTTGATTGAAATCTACATCTCATCTCCTTAGGAAAGAAACTTCAATGGTTTGTTTTCTTTGACAGTATGTACAACTTATGATTAGATTGCAGAGGCTAACTTCCTTATAAAAACTGAGGTTACATAAGGCTGGTTTAAAAAAAAACCTTTTAAGTCCGAAGTATAACTATATAAGTGTTCTGTTGGGTTGTATTCATGTAAATTAAGTATCAAGGCAGAACTCATAAATGGTGAGGACATTGGTTGTGAGTTTAGATCTTTTCAATTAATTTGAAAACAAAGAGGAAATGTAAGAATCAGAACTGATCGTTGGATAAATCAGTAAAATATGTATCAGTTGCTAACCAACCCAGGAAAAATGGAGAAAGTACAAATATACAAGATTAGAAAGCAGAAAGGGAAACAACAGATATAGACTAAAAACATCCCTTTATCAACTGCAAATACATTTAACAATCTGGAATAAAAGTTTGTGGAGGAGCGGCTATATAAACT
Organism: Craseonycteris thonglongyai; assembly: GCA_004027555.1. Classification (NCBI taxonomy): domain Eukaryota; kingdom Metazoa; phylum Chordata; class Mammalia; order Chiroptera; family Craseonycteridae; genus Craseonycteris; species Craseonycteris thonglongyai. The sequence goes on from PVKE010003181.1 coordinate 32,298, forward strand.
CCTTAATGGTATTTGATTGTAATTTTAAAGAAAGAGTAGTAGTCGTTGTGGAATGAGAGGGAAGGAATAGAGTAGAAGTCTTACACTTTTTCTGCTGTGCCTCAGAATGATTAAGGTGTGAAATTTAAAGTTATATTTAAGAATGAAAGTTAATCAATCCCATATGTTAAGTAATTGCATGATGATAATGATTATAGCTAACCTTTATTAAATTTTTTCCAGGTATTGTTCTAAATGTTGTTCAGGTATTAATGTATTTAATTTTCACAGCAACCTTATGAGGTAGGCCAGTTACTGTCTTCATTTTACAGGGAAGGAAAATGAGGTACAGAAGTAAGTTGGCTGACATTGTACCAGTTAGCAGTGAGTGACATTAGGGTATGATCCAAGGCATCTTGACTCCATATCTCTACTCTGTGTGTGTGTTTGTGAAAGAAATACCAGTAGTTGTTACAATTAATTAGAAGAGGCCCTAAACTATACTCCTGTTTCAGTAATTCATGTATTTATGAAATAGGTATGGTATAATTTTCCAAGTATAACTTATTACCCTAAATTAATCTTGGGCTCAAGCAAAGCAGAATTACCAGTATTTGAGAAATTTATTTTTAATACAGTCATGTGCCACTAAGTGATGATGATGTTCTAAGAACTGTATTGTTAGGTGATTTCATTGGTGTATGAACATCATAGAATGTGCTTACACAAACCTAGATGGGATAGCCTACTGCACACCTAGTCTTTATTGTATACCCATTGCTCCCAGTCTATAAGCCTTCACAGCATGTTATTGTACAAAACAACATAGGATTAAATCAAGATGTAAATGAGATAAATGAGGCTGCTGCTGGCATAACATGACATACTGTTTTATAGCAAATTTTTTTATTATAGGTAGAGGACACTCTAGTGATAAAAAGTATACTATAATAAATACATAAACCAGTAAGAGTTGTTTATTATCATTATCAAGTATTCCGTATTGTTCTTAGTTATATGTGCTATACTGCTATCCACCTGGCAGCACAGATTTGTTTATATCAGCATCACTATAGACATATAGTGATGTCTGTGGTGATGCTGGGACATTACAATGGCATTGTCACTAGGCGCGATAGAATATAATCTTACGGGAGCACATTGTATATGCATTCTGTTGTTCGAAATGTACTTCTGTGGCACATGAGAAATTAAAAAAATAAGTAATGGAAAAAATAGCAAATATTTATTTATTTATTTATTGTTTTTGAGAGAGAGAGAGAGAGATAGAGAGAGAGATAGATACAGAGATATACAGAGACAGAGAGAGAACTGAACTGGGGGAACTCCCCAGTTCAGCACATGGGTCCACACTGGCCGGGGCCGGGATTCGATCCTCGGTCCCTGGCGCTGCAAAGTGAGTGCCTAACCCACTGAGTCATCCCGGCTTCCCCACTTTTTTATTTTTAATAAAGGAAGGGTATTGCCAATAGATTCTTGTTCAATGTTTTAAGCATATAAAAGGCAATGTAATTTGCATACTGTGAAATGATTTCATGGAGTAGGAAGTCTGAAAACCTGAGTTCTATTTTAATTACTGCTGTTTGAACTCCTCAGTAGTATTTGTAATTTTAAAGATAGTATTAAGGTTGTCATTGTGGAGAGTAGTTCCATTATTTTTTATTATATCTATCAAAAATTTGCCTGATGTATCTGTTATAAATCATATAGTTATTGTGAGGATTAAAAAAGATACAATGCATTTTGAAAACTGTCAGGTGCTATACAAATAAAATTAGTATAGTCATTTATTTTTAGTCAGTGGCCTCTACCAGGTACTACTTTAAATCTAGAGATATAAAGCCTCTGCTCTTGTAGACTTTACATCATTAATGAATAATTATTTGCAAAGATTTATTTTATTGTTTTTGACAGAGAGAGACAGAGAGAAAGGGGGAAGGCCTAGCGTAGTCTCCATAGTTTTACTCAGGGGTCTCCAAACTTTTCAGCCGCATTAACTATCAAACAGCAGTTTGGGGGCCGACTACACACTTGAGGTCCAAATAAAAAAGAATCAAAACATAGATGTTGTTTTTAATTATTTATTTAATATTATTTTATTCAGATATAAAGGTCTCCACGGGCCGGATGAGAGGGCCTCGTGGGCCGCATCTGGCCCCACGGGCTGTAGTTTGGAGACCCCTGTATTTACATCATCAGTTTTTAGAGTTTTGTTCCACACAGGTGGGCTGGGCCGTGCAAGGCAGAAACTGGGTTGTGGGCCTCCTGCATGGAAAACACACCCTGCGAGTTGGGGGCTGAATCGGGGAGGCCCCCCACATCGGAAGCTCATGCTGGAGAGAACCGAACTGGGGGCCTCACCCCAGTTCAGCATATGGGACGGCAGGGGCTGGGGCTGGCATTTGATCTTCCAACCCCAGGGCTGCAAAGTGAGCGCTTAACCCACTGAGTCATCCCAGCCTTCCCATTTAATGAATATTATTAGTAATTTCTTTTTATAAGTAATTAATGTAGTCATCAGATAATCAGAATTCTTAAAGATTTTAGATTTCCAAGTTTAAATTTTTTATTTTTAAAATGGATATCCATTCTCTTAATCTGGACTTACTTATTTCTGTGGCATTTTTAAATTGGGTTATCTTGCCCTTTTTTTTTAAAGATTTATTTTATTGATTTTTGACAGAGAGAAACAGAGAGAGACAGAAGGGGGAGGGCCCAGAGCAGTCTCCATAGTTGATATTGGTTTTTCATATAGTTTCACTCCACAGGCGGGCACAGGGCTGCGCAGGGCAGGAACTGGGCCTGGAGCCTCCCACATAGGTCCGGGCAAGAACTGAACTGGGGTCACACCCCAGTTCTGCATGTGGGTCCACATGGGCCAGGGCCGGGATACGATCCTCGGTCCTCGGGGCTTCAAAGCGAGCGCTTTACCCGCTGAGCCATCCAGCTTTCCCAATCTTGCCCTTTTTAAAAGCATTATTAAGGCTGACTTTAGTTGGCTGGGGAAAACTGAAGTTAACCTAGAAGAAATTTAAGAAATTATGCTTAGTGATTAACTGGGTTCACTAACAATTTAGAAATATTTTCATACATAACCCCTCCCTTTGTACACATTTAAAACAACAATGCAAACATCATTATCATCAACTGAAAATAGGTATTAGTGTATACAATTTACATTTTTTTCAAGTATTAGTCGGTGTTATTTAGGAGACATTTATTATAGTGATTTAATAAAATCCTGCCTCTGATAAAGGAAGACAGGTATATTGTAGGTAAAAATATTATCATTATAAGATTTGCCAAGGAAAAAGAGTTGAACATCATATTATAGTTAAAAATTTTTTTGTTTTTAGGTTTGAAGATTGAGAGTTATTTCGTGACAACATTTAGTTAGTATAGCTTTTAATTATTGTTGTCTGTTCTAGCTCGTCTTTATTCGTGCCTTGATCACATGAGAGAGGTACTTGGAGATGCTGTACCAGATGACATATTGATTAATGCAGTTCTGAAGAACAAATTTGATGTGCAGAAGGCTTTGTCAGTGGTATTGGGACAAGATAAAATGCAGAAGTCAGAGGTCAACTGTGAGGGAGCAGTATCTACGAGAAAGCTAGCAAAAGGTATGCTTTTACTTGCTCTTTTTTAGTTGTTTTATAGTTAATACTTTAAAAGAGGCTTTGATTTTCTTGAGCTATTAAGAAAAAGTGGGGAGGAAATTTTGCATTTGTCAATTGATTTTCTAGTTTGAAAGTTTTTTTTTAAATTTATTTTATTGATTTTTGGCAGAGAGATAATAGAGACAGAGACAGAGAGAAGGAGGAGGGCCCCGAGCAGTCTCCATAGTTGACATAAGTTTTCCATATAGTTTCACTCCACAGGTGGGCGCGGGGCTGCGCAGTGCAGGAACTAGGCCCGAAGCCTCCCACATAGGTCCCGGCAAGAACTGAGCTGGGGGCACACCCCAGTACTGCATGTGGGTCCGCTACTCGATCCTCAGTCCCTGAGGCTTCAAAGCCAGTGCTTAACCCGCTGAGCCATCCCAGCTTTCCCAACTAGTTTGAATTTTTAAGCTTAGAGCTATGTTCCCTTCCCTCTGTTTAAAGCCTGTTTATTTTTTTTGTTTGTTTTTGTTATTTCCCTGTTTGTTTTTTATAACTAACAGGGTATAGGGGAGATAAAATCAGATTAAGAACAAGACAAGATACTTTTTGCTTGTTAGTAGCTTAGAGAGCTTTTTAGTTTTTTTGTTTTTTTTTTAACTCATGGGTCAAGAGATGGAAATTAATGTAAAAAAAAATCTCTGTATGCTTATAGTATTGATAAATAAATGTAATTTAGTTTTATTTAAATATCATAAGTATCATACTACTCTGGCATTTGATAGCCCAATATTTAATTATAAATTTGTAGGCTAAATTTGGAATGAAATTTGGAGTTAAATTTGGAATTTAGTCAACATAAGATGGGAACCAAGGTACCTTTATATTAATTGGAATGAAATCTGTCAGTAGGATCATGGTCATTTGTTAACTGAGTTGATACTTCCTGTTAGTTGAGGACTAGAGTTCTGCCATAACAAAGTTATATGCAGTCTGCTACTGTGAAATAAGGGTGGTTTTTATTTTCTAAGTTTTTTATTTATTTTGGAGGGCGTGCACTTTTAACTGACAAATATGAGAATGAGTGAGTAATATGTCTTCTATGTTAATAGTTTTCTAAGATCATGATAGATGTTATAGGGGTTTGCTTGTTTTTAATACATTAAAAGTAGATGAAATCTAGTTCTTTAAATTGGCTCTTTAGACATTTTGAATTTGCTACAATCCTGACTGTAATTTAAATTTGTTAAAACTTCACACAAAATTTTTAGAAATTAGATCATTGAGTAACTTGGTGCTTGTATTTGTATATGTTAGTGAACAAAGTATGAAGGCCACTTGAGATGGGTAAAGGAAGGTAAAATTTCTTTGTTACTGTTTTTTACAATGTTCACTTTTTATAAATAACGATCAAATATCACTTTATTCATGTTATAATCAAAAGAAACATTTAGTAATTAAATGCCTCATTTCATGTTTCCTTTCGGTTGCTGCTACTGTCTTCTTCATATGTGAACCTATTCGTCTGAAAATTAATGGCTCTTGTAAGGTAAGGAGTCTTATTATCTTACTCTGAAGTTTCAGCTGATAATGTTCAAGGCTCTTGTCCTCAGTCCACAAACCATTTGGATTGCAGTAGCAAACCATTTGATTTTTCTGGTCCAGTAGAAAAATATGGATTATATCATAATTCCTCAGTTGTACCAAGTCACTCGTTATTCCATAGAAAAAAGAAACTTGACAGACCTGAAAGTGAAAAGGAAGTAGAATCATGTGAGTTAACAAAAGAGTTGTCACTAGGTGACCTAAATGATGATGTACCAAGAGCTGCTCCTAAAAGTGAGCCATCATCAATCAGATTATCATCCACAGGTGCTCATTTGTTAAGACCTCATGCATCTGAATGTGTTTCCAAAGATGATTCTGCATTCAAAGGAATACCAGATTTAAAATCATTAATGATAAAGAATACCATACCTAATAACTCTTTACTTATTCAGAATAATTTACTACCTGATTTGCAAAACATTCCAGTACAAAATAGCTTAGGAAGTTTAAATAATTCTGTGTTCCTAACTAGCTCATTGGAAAATGTGGCTCTTGATAATTTAAATGCTCATAAAATAACTGAAGTTGGAAATCTTTCTTCAGCTGAACAAAGTGCGAAGAATTACATTTTAAAAAATGACAGTTTTCAGTTTTCCCAGTATGAAAGTCCATCCCTAGCTGAACTGTTTCAGGACCACGAGGACAATAATCCAAGCCAATGCTTTACTTTATCTAAATTTTGTAACCAGTCATCTGCCAGTTTCACAGATCTAAATTTGGGATCATTTCCCCTGTCACAACTAGCAAATCGGTGTCAGTCTTCAACTGGAATATCAGAATTAACAGGATCTTTGTCATCTTTGGCATTTCATAAAGCTTCTCCTACAAGAGACCTTGAAAATTTGTCACTTTCTGATTTGATTGCGGAAACAATTGATATAGACAACTCTCAGATTAAGAAAGATTTCGTTAAGCTCAATTTACCTGAAATGAGATCATCTGGAATAGATTCAAATATTGATCTTAGTGTCCTTATAAAAAATCCAGACTTTGTTCTCAAACCAATAGACCAATCACTTGCTCCAACACCAGGAACTAAAATTCTAAATTTGAAGCCAGGGAAAAATTTTATTTCTGCTAAGGATAATAAGAAAAACAGTAAAGGCTCTCTAACTAGGAAATCACCTTTTTCTCTGTCGTGGACCAAGGCCCTTGCTGCTAGACCTTCAGCTTTTGCTTCAACACTCTGTCTTCATTATCCATTGAAAAACTGCAAGCGACGTACCTTTTGCCTCTACAAGACTTTTCTTTATAGTAGACAAGTTCAAGATGTAAAGGACAAAGAAATAAGTCCTGTTGTGGCAGTAACACCGTTTGACTTCAAATCAGCATCTCCTGATGACATTGTAAAAGCTAATCAAAAGAAAGTTTTTACTAGAGAATAGTAACAAAAAGGGAAACTTGATAACTGTTGTAGAGCTTTTTATTTTAAAGAAATTTAAAGCCTATAGGTTTACTTAATATTATGGTATTTGTTGTGATTTTTATATTAAAATTGTCATAAGTCAGTTGATAACTTTAGTTGATAAGTGTTTTTACAATGACATTCTTTTTTTAACTCAAATTTTTTAGTGATAATGGGCTTTAATTTAATAGCCTATAATGGGTATATGTTTACAAAGTGCATATGGAAACTTGATATTGTGAAATTAAACCTCAAACACAGTATTTTTGTTTGAAGCATAATTTTTTTACAATGAGACATTTTCTTTTATACAATATTTTTGTGCTTTGCTCTTAAATGAAATACCGCCACTTAGGATTATTATAGTTTAGTGGTGAAGGTGTTTCATATGTATCGCAAAACATAGCTAATACATAATTATATTTTAAAATATTAGTGATATTCCCAGGTTTATTTTTCTGTAGGCGGATACTGAAATTTTTCTATTATAAAAATCTTAAAATTTCTGACTTAAAAGAATACTGTGGAGGTTATTGAAATACATTTTTGATGAAAATAAAATCCTTTAAGGGACCATTAAATATTGAAGTTGGGTTAATACATAAATTATTTTTATACATTTCCAAAACCATTTGTTCTAAATGCATACTTTAAAATAAATATGTAGAAAGTATTTTCATGTATGGTTGCATGTTTTTTGAATAGGTAATTTTATCAAATGTCTAACTTTTTTAACTGTATATAATGGAATGTGGAGTTTCCCTCATTGCTATTGACAGCTGTGAGTGCTACAGAGTTTTAGCAATGGCAGACTAAATAAGAACTCTTCTAGTCAGTAGAACAAGTATGTAATTCATCCCTGAAAGCAATTTCTTCACCTAGCAGTCAGAATCACTGGTGGAATTTTTTCAAAACAGATGCTGTGGCTTCATTGGAGACATGGTCAGTCAGTTTTGAGGAATGGCATTTGGGAATGTATATTTTCAAAATAATCCCTAGGTGATTCTGATGTGTTACTTCTGCTGGAGAACTGCCTTGGAGACAGAAATCAGTAGAATGAAAGTAACATCTGACCAACTTGAATTTATAATTCATATTTTCTAGTAATCTGGAATACCAAGGAAAACTAATTAGAAATTGTGGTCTTTTGCAAAACAAGGTGCTGCTATTATATTATTAGTATTTCTTGCAGAACAAAAATAGTATCTAAAATACTATTTCTTAGTGAAAATGAAATAGCTCGTCTTTTGCTAGTAAAGAAATATTTTTCTCTAGCAGCTGCTGCTTCACTATGCTTTTGATATGTGTGTGTGTGTGTGTGTGTGTGTGTGTATTTTGTTTTGTTTTGTTTTGTTTATTTTCAGGATGACATTTTAATCTTTAGTTTATGATGTTTTGGTGGGAAAACTTAAGCCAGCCTTTTGTTCATGTTCTTTACCAAACACTTTTTTGTGATATCTTCAGGTTTTATTATTTCATTGCACATCATAATGATGCTTACGAGTTCATATAAGTCATATTATATTTTATGATTGATTTTAAAATTTGAATTACCCCAACTGCTGATTTTGTTTTTATACTCTTGACCCTTGATCAAACATTTTAGTAATTTTGAACTATTAGTGTATGACTCATCAACTAGATTTATATATGGGCAGTCTCCAATTTAGAAGTGAATTGTGTTGTAAGAGTTTGTTTGGAACTGACAGTGATTCCTGCTAGAGTAAGTGCTACACAAGCGGTCTACTTTGCACATGTCCACAAATTCTTATTTAACCTATACTGAAGTTGAGCTGTGCAGTACTTTTTATAACAAACCAATTTTCAAGTGGAAATGCAGTACTTTTTAAGTCACAAAAGTGATCTTGGAGAGTGGACTAGAGCTTCCTTTGTTGGTTGATTACGATTATAACTACCATTTATGAGATTAATTTGTAGGATAAAAGTTTTGTACTACAAGGTGATAGGGAAGGCAACAATCTTTAAATGTCTCCCTACTTCCCTTGTCACAGCTATTGGTCTGTCAGGCATTGTACATGGTATGCACTTGCCTTGTTGTCACAGTCTCTGAGATGCAGAGGGTGGAGCCAAGAAGACCCTCTGCCTCTTCCACCCTTGGCCATTAGCCCTTGCTAAAGAGACAAGTGCCTCCTTGCTTAAGGATACACTTGTAGTGATGATCGCTCACACTAAGTGTATATTCTGCACCAACTACTGTTTTATCGACTGACCACTGTCTTGGTAGCTCAGATAGGCCAAATGTTTTGGGTTTGTTTTTCAGTTCAAATACCAATTTTCATGTACAAAGTCATTTTTGTTTACATTATGATCAAATGCATTAATACTTTACTTTAGGACTAGAAATAATATTGTAATTACATTCTAAATGATATAAAATACAAAAGACATTTAAAATCACCATTTTACTCTTCACTTTTTTGGTCATGGATGTTTTGTCCTCTTGTATTCTAAAATCTTTGGTTCGCTTTTTTGGTTATGATTCTTTTCACCATTAATTGCTAAGAACTGGGGTTTCACTTTTGTACAGAACACTGCTTAACTCCCCACCGCCCCCCACCCTATCTCTCCCTCTCCCCTTTTGCCTTTTCTTCCTCCCTCCCATCCCTTCTTTTTCTTTGTTTACCTTTATTCTATTTCCTGGTTAGTAAAGTGGCATTCTAACCTCTTACTCCGTTTGGCTTTGAATCCTCCTCTTTGAACTTTTCTTTCACCTCTTTTCTTACCATATTCCTAGTGTGTTCTATTTAACTTTTAGTGTTCATTGGCAGGTCATGCAACCAATTGTCACACCAAGGACTAGCATAATACTTTTCGTTTTAAGTAAAAGGAAGGGGGCGTTGTTAAGATAACCACAGGAGAAAAATAATGGATTGTCATATTACTATTTACTTTTAAATTGGCCCTGAATCTCTGTGTGGACCATTGCAAATAAACAAGTACAAAATTATATATTGAAAAAGAACTATATACCAAGTTTTCTGTTTTGTGTTCAAACAAGTATATATTTGGTTATATATATTTGGTTATAAAATCAGTTTTGTAGCAGCCTAGAAATTGTTTTACTTATATAAATGAAGATAATGTAAACTAGATAGGGATTGATGTAAAACTTTTGTTAGTTTTCTTTTGTAATTATTTACGGCTCAGTGTACATACAGTTGTATGCTGTAACTTTTAGTTTTTAGGGTATAATAAGACTTGTCACATTTTGAGTGTGTGTGTGTATGTATATATATAAATATATATATATATTTGTAAAAGTTACATTGAAATAAATCAATTCTGAGGTTTTCTTAAATCAAATATGAGAACGCATTATAATCCATTAGGATTTTTGTATAAGCTTAATATTTCAGAATGATATTTTAATAATTTATGTTGAAGGTATTGCTTTATGTTTCTGTAAACAAAAACCAAACTACCTGGTTGTGCAGAATTTCTTGTAAAATATTTGTCACTTAGAATTCCTGCTTTCCAAAAGGTAAAATTTTATATATTTTTACTTTTTAGGAGCCACAAAGAAACACAAATTATAGATTATGGTGAATATGAGTAATGTCCATGTAAAGATGGCAGATGGTAAAGGAATTAACACAGCACATATTTCTGGTGTTGAAATGCCTGGTTTATATCATATGACTCAGAGGAAAGCATCATTTTAGTTGTCGAAGATAATACCAAGATGAACAAAGATATGATTCTTACTCTGAAAGGGGCAGGGATATGAGCACTTAAACACATAATTATATTACAGTGTGACACATATGTTAACAACATCACATACCAAAGTTGACATCTTTGCCATCCTGATCCAAGCTGCTGCCACCTCTGCTATTTCCTATCTTTATTAATAGTATCACTTACCTTTCTTGCTTACCCCCTTGACCTCCAAAGATGTCTTGGATATGTCATGTGTTTCTTAAGCCATTGTAAACATTGATGTCTCTGAGATGTGTGCAGATTTAGTTTGCTTTGACTGCAATTATAATGAAAATAATATCAAGAAATAATTACATATGTGCAGTGTTAAAGTGTGAACTGTAGAAATAATTTCTTAAAGATGTCTGTTTTGAATTTGTACAAAAGTGAAACTGAAAGCCAAATGAGGTATTCGAGTAAAAACAGCAAGACTGATATTCAACAAATTCGTATGGCTGCCTATTCAATGAAAGATTCAAATTCAAGTGAAGGTAGCCCTACCCAGCATAATGTTTGTAAACATGCAAGACCTATATCTATTTCAGGCAGTTATGATTGTGATTCAGAAGATTAAGAATGGAATTGGGAAGAAAAAGAAAATATTCCAAATGTAAAACCACTTACCCAAATTGCTGGTATAAATGGTTCAGTTTTGTAAAGTCTAGGAACATATCCTCTGCCTCTTTGTGTTTTGAAACAAGTGCTATGTGATGATTTTTTGAAAATGATAACCATAGAAACAAATAGATAACACAAGTCAAAAGATAAGTACCAAAACTCGAAAAAGGACAAGGAATGGTTTCCAGTAAGAAATATGATACATTTTGTTATGTATCAAAATATCGCAAGTACAAAAATCTAAAATAGATATTACTGGTCAAAAAGAGCAATATTAGAGACACTGATATTTTCAGAAACTATGCCTGACAAATATTTCTTGGCTATATTACATTTTCTTCACTTTGTGGATAATGAAACTACCGTATATAAAGATGACGGAATATGCGAAGTGTGAATTATAGTCGACTATTTGAATAATAAGTTTGAACGTTTATATGCTCCAGATGAAGATACTTCCCTAGACAAGTCACTAATGAAATTCAAAGCTCATCTGGGGTACAAGCAATTTATAGCTACAAAGTGTGCCAGATTTGGAAGCAAAATTTAAGTTATGTGAATCCAGTACTGAACATTGCACCTGCAAATGTTAAGTTGAAAAATAAATAGTATTTTTTTGTTAATGTAGAATTTTATTTAATTGGTATGTCAAGGGGTTAAGCCAGAAACCTAGCTAACATCATCCTAAGTTTCTCTCCTTCATTTACTTAAAATTGATTACCAGTCCTATGATTTCTGCTTTACAAATTATATATGTGTGTACATATACAGTTGATTGATGTTATTCAAGGTAGTTATGTTTTATGAAGTCATAAATTAGCAAATACTGAATGCACTATATGAACACTGACTTAGTGAATACTGAACCATTATTGCTTCTATGGGAAATACAGGGTTAGGATTTATGATTCTCTGGTCACAGTTTGTCAACCAATCAGTACATAACCTTATTTTATCTCGAGCTGGTTAAAGATACTTTATTTAATATATATTGTTTATATATTATTGATTATTAACATTGAACTCATGGCCAGTGACATTATAACTTTTGCCTTAACAAAGGTTATTTAACATTATCTTTTATTCGTAAGGCACATCATAGCTTCCTTGTTCTTGGGAACATTAGTGCTTTAGTACTACTCTTAGGGGCTATTTGAAGCAGCAAAATTACTGCAATTTTCTTTATATAAGATACCTCCATGTATAAGACGACCTCTGCTTTTCTAACCCAACATTAAGAAACCAATACACTATAACACTTCTATATTTGTATCACTTATTGTAATAATTTGCAGGTCTTACCAGCATGAGATCAATCTCATTCTTTTTAAAAGCTACAGAGAATTTTTTAATGTGGTTGCACATTAAACAGGCCCTGTTGATAAAATTTTAAGTGTTTTTAGTTGCTCCTGCTAATAACCTGAAAATGAACATCCTATATTTGTAGAAATTGACTGTCTAGGCCAAAAAGTATATACTTTGAAATTTTTTATATATAATGCCTAACTGTCCTTAGTAGTGGTTGCACTGATTTCCTTCTCATAGTTTATGAGTGTTTCTGTTCAAATTCTCACCGATGTCTCACAGATACATTCTTTTTGGTATTATGCCAACATGATTTTTTAAAAAAGATTTATCTTACTGTCTTCAACAGTGACTTAGAGTGACAGAAGAGACAGAGAGAAGGGGGAGGGCCCAGAGCAGCCTCTATAGTTGCATGTCATCAGTTTTCGACATGGTTTCTTTCCACACAGGTGGGCGGGGGCTGCTCAGGGTAGGAACTGGGTCAGGGGCCTCCCACATGGGAGGCATGCCCCTGTGAGCTGGAGGGCCAAACTGGGGGCCTCCCACATGGGAAGCGCACCCTGGTGAGAACCGAACTGGAGGCCTCCCATTTGGGAAGCACACCCCAGTTCAGCATATGGGTCTGCAGGGGACAGGGCCAGGACTTGATCCTCAGTCCCCAGGGCTGCAAAGCAGAGCACCTAGCCCACTGAGCTATCCTGGCTTTTCTCCATGTCATTTAAAAAATATTTTTTTCATTTATATTTTTAGCGAGTGAGGCTGACTGCTCTATCATATTTAAATTACTTGTATTTCTTTTCTTGGAACTATCCCTAAATCTTTGCCCATTTTTTCTGCTAGTTATCTTTTATAATGTCTTTGTGTGTATATTTATATATTTATATATTTAAATAGTAAGGAAATTAGTTTTTTGTTTTATGCGTATGAAATACTTTTTCTGATTCTCATTTTGTCATTTTTCAAGGTCATTTTTAGAAGACAAATTGTTAACTTTAATATATTTGAATTTATCAGTCTTTTATGGGTTTTGCTTCAAAGTTCTGCTCCACTACAAGATAAATTTTTTTAAATTACTTGTTTGTTCTAATGTATTTGATAGGTTCATTGTTTTCTTTTTCTTTCTTCCTTTCCTTCCTTTCCTTCCTTTCCTTCCTTTCCTTCCTTTTTCCTTCCTTTCCTTCCTTTCCTTCCTTTCTTTCCTCTCTCTCTCTCTTTCTCTCTCTCTCTTTCTTTTCTTTCTTTCTTTTTTTCTATTTGAGTCTTTGATCCAGCTGCTATTAGGGGGTAAAGTAGGAATTCAGTTTTTCTACCCATATCTTTCTTTTTTCTAATAACTGGATTTCTCATAGTACCTTTTGTTGAATTACATACACATCCCTTTTTTTTAATCCTGATTTGAAATGCCATCTTTGACAATATATTAAATAGTCTGTGTCCATCTGTCTGTATTGCGACTGTTTCTTTGTCTTGTTCTGTGCCAGTACCATATTTTTAATTATTGTAGCTTTTACTGTTATTTTAATACAGGGCCCAGAAGCATTACCAGTTCATTAAAAAGGGGGCATTATTTCTGCCAGACCCTGTGTTTTGTAGGCTATCTTGTTTTTTCTTCTTTTCATTGTTTTCCTGAATTATCTCTCATCACTCTTTTTCCTACATGAACTTTAGAAACAGCTTGTCAACTTACTGGAAAAATTCAGATATAATTTTCATGAGGATGTTTAATGTTATTGAAAGATTTTTGGGAAAAAAAAATTAGTCTTTATAGATGCAAAAGGCTTTACACTTTTAAACATTTTAATAGATTTTCTAGTATTGATCTAGTCTTGTAATACTGAAACAATTGTAATTGGTTATGGTGGATTATTCTTTTAATGTAATGAATCTTATTTGTTGTTAAAACAATTTAATTTTCATGACTGAAAGTCTTTTTGGGGGTAAAAAAAAAGATGATTAGGCCATTGCTAGCAAGTAAGAAAGACCAGATTTGGGGAATGGAGTCTAAACCACCAGCACCGTGATGAGGTAGGAAAGACAAAATGTCCATCATCTTGCAGTTTTGTAAGCATTTTGTACACATGTGGTAGTGGGGAGAAAACAGTTCTGAAAGGATTTACATTAGTGGTAGACAGAGGGAATAGGAGAAGGTGAAATGAAGCTAATTCTGGGATAGGTGCAGCAAAGTCTGCAAGGAAGAAGTGTCTGCCAGCTGCAGTAGTTTTAACTTAAAACATTTCAAAATTCTTTTCTAGTCATTGCTAATATTTAAGATTATTTAATCTAAAATTACATTTATATATGTGTTCTTTGTCAGGTTTTGGTTTTTCTTGTGATGTTTTAATAGAGAATTTAGAAAGTTTTTCTTTATCCTTAAATAATTAAAAACATCGAAAATATTTGTTTCATGATAGGATTCATCCTCAATATTCTAGGCTCAGTTTTGAAAGCATTTTCATGTGGGGGCTAAAAAAATTAATTTTCTTTCCACCTTCTGAGTTATTCTAAATGGGTTGATAAATTCAGAGCATATAGCAGATTAACAGGAGAAAATCAAATTTTAATATGTGTGCACAGAGGATTCACAGTCATGAAAATTCCCAAAGATAGTAAGGTAAAATTAGGTATATATATGTCATTTTGGACAAGAGAGAAAGATGGAGCAGGGGTCTGAGATTTCAAGGGAAATAGATAATTTACTGGTGGTTGAGGAAGAGCAGAACACATATTGCAGGTAAGTTCTTGCTTCTATGGGACATGGGTGATTTAGCTACCTGCCTGGAGTCTTCCCATCCACCATACTCAATTCAAAGCAGGCTAAAGCGAACATACTAAGATTCCTCTCCTGGAGTGGGCCTTTCTGAATCTCTTAGGTAGGAAATGGAAAGTGTCCAAGGTTCTTTCTACTCTTATTTCTTAATAACCAAGCAACTAAAAATTAGTATTCGAAAAAGCAGACGTGTTTCAAACGGTATGTATGTTCAGCCTACTGACGACACCTGAATTTAGCTTTATGAGTCTAGGCTAATCATATGTACTGTTTGAAATGGGACAGTACTATTGTTTTCTGTGTCATTTAAAATGGTACATCTGATCAGCCTACTGAAAAGGCACAGTTTTAGGATAAAACATTGTCCTATTATTTTTTTAGATTCTTCTGTACCATGGTTAAATCTTCATTCTTATTTTAAATATTTGCTTTCTACTTTCCCTCTTTGCCAGTTTATTTTTCTCTTGATTTATTACCTTGTAATTTATTTATTTTTCCCAAAGATTAGCTCCTAAATAATTAGTTCTGCCCATTTTAATTTGTTAGTTAGTTTATCTGTTTATTACTTAATCTGTTTTCCATTTTTTTATTTCTACTTTTCTGAATGGAACTTAAGTGTATTTTAATTCTTTACCTTAAAACAGGGGTCTCCAAACTACGGCCCGCGGGCCGCATGGTCCTCTCATCCGGCCCATTGAGACCTTTTTATCTGAATAAAATAATATTAAATAAATAATTAAAGACAACATCTATGTTTTGATTCTTTTTTATTTGGACCTTGAGTGTGTAGTCGGCCCCCAAACTGCTGTTTGATAGTTAATGCGGCCCGCAGGCTGAAAAGTTTGGAGACCCCTGCTAAAAGTTAGTTAATTTATGAAATTTCAAATATAGCAAATAATATAACAAACACACTTATGGACCCACCGTTTACTTTTAACAGAAGGTAACATTTTGGCATACATGTCAGATTTTGCGCTCTGTTGTAAGAAATAAATTATTAGAATTGTAGCTCCACTGTTTCCTTGTTCCTCCCCACTACCTTGAAGTTGGTTCTATATATTTGGTTGGTTCTATATATTTTTTTTCATGTTTCTGTAGTTAATATTTTTCCTATGTCTATTTGCTATAGCATATGGGTTCTTTTATAGTTATTGTTTTTGATTTCTATTGGAGT
Organism: Craseonycteris thonglongyai; assembly: GCA_004027555.1. Taxonomy (NCBI): domain Eukaryota; kingdom Metazoa; phylum Chordata; class Mammalia; order Chiroptera; family Craseonycteridae; genus Craseonycteris; species Craseonycteris thonglongyai. The sequence goes on from PVKE010003181.1 coordinate 48,497, forward strand.
TATTGTTTTCTTCTGGGTAGTCCAGTTTAATTTTGATTTTCTTTTTAAATTGAGAACATGAGTTTCAAAATTTCCAGGGTATCAGTTGTTTTTGCTATTTTTTTTTATTTTTATTACTGGTTTCATACACTTCATTTTTGAATTTATTGAATTTCTTTATGGTCCAATGTAGTTTTATAGTGGTTTCATAGCAATTTGTCAAGAATTCAAATTCTCTCTGAAGAATACAAAATATGATGTAATTTTGTTCGTTACCTTGAAATTGTTTTAGAGTTCAGTAATCTTATGTAAATTGTTTTCTTGTTTGGTTAGAGGTAGAGGTAAGTTAAAATGTAATATCCTTGATTTTTGTTTCATTTTATTACTTATAGATTTTACCCTGTACATATTGATATGTAAAGATTCCTAATCTTTCTATAGATTTAATTTTTCATTAATGTGAAGTTTCTTTTGGATTATTATTATTTTGGTCTTAAATTTAATTTCTTTAACATTAATATGAATGCTGCTTTCTCTTAAGTTTTATTCATTCTTTTGCTTTCAGTGTTTTGAGTCACTTTGGTTTAGTTGTATTTCCTGCATAATTGGGTTTGTCACTTATAATACATGTTGTAGTCTTTTATATTTACATATTTTGATATATAGTCTTTCTTTTGACTATACTCTGATTCTTTGCTAACGTGAACAATTTGTAGTTTATAATGTAATAACATTTTCTTAACTTAAAAATTTTGCCAACTTTAAATAGTATGTGCTGATTTCTCATTATGAAAGATGAAGAAATTCACACTTACACTTTTTACCTTATCTTTATTTCTCATATTTGTTGATATGTTAAGTTCTTAGATAAGGTATTTACCTTTATATTTTTATAATATATTTAAACTTCTGTTAACTGAATTATTAACTGAATAGTTATTTAATGACTCCTGGCTTTAAAATTTTTCATTAAATTTATATTTTTTCATACATGACCTCTTTTTCTTTTGGTATTTTTAGTCATGTAATTTATTTATTGCTAAGATGATAGCATTTTTATTTTATTCTGTAGTCAAAATTTCCTTTATTTAAGGCAACAATAGTTAATTTTAAATTGATTGATTCTCAGACTATTTGTCTCTTGTTTGACATCTTGTTCAACCTCTCATCTTCTCCCTCTAAATATATAGATGTTTGAAATATATCCCAAGTTGTTACATACATGAAATGATTCTGTGTCCTAATTTGCTTTACAGATTGACAGATAATAGTCTTTGGTCCCTCTTTCCTTCCTGGAGTGCTTTACAGACATTTCTGTACCATTTTCTATTCTATATTGCTGGCTAACCCTATTGTTCTGCTTCTTGTGTGGCTTTTATTTCTTTAGTAGTTTTCTGTCACCCTCCGTATTTCTCATCAGCACTCCTGGCTTATTTTTGAACTTTTCTTCCTGTTGGTTTTATTATCTTTTAATCTCTCTTTCTCTCTTTTTTTTTTGGTGAGTGAAAAATATGATAGAACCATTTTTGTTTTTGTTTTTTAAGATTTATTTTTATTGTTTTTGACGGAGAGAGAGGGAGAGAGATACAGAGACAGAGAGAAGTGGGAGGGCCCAGAGCAGTCTCCACAGTTGCACATCATTGGTTTTTCTACATAGTTTCATTCCACAGGTGGGTGCGGGGCTGCACAGGGCAGGAACTGGTCCGGGGGTCTCACCCTGGTGAGAACCGAACTGGGGGCACTCCCCAGTTCAGCATATGGGTCCGCACGGACCGGGGCTGGGATTCAATCCTTGGTCCCCAGGGTTGCAAAATGAGCGCTTAACCCACTGAGCCATCTCGGCTTCCCCCATCTTTGTTTTTTTTAACTGGATATTTTTTCCTAGGACACTTGATAAGATTAACTCCCCCTTTCACTTGTGACAATAGATTGATTTAAGAGGCTTGAGAGTAATTATACATACATGATATGACAGACCTTGTTCCAAAGGTTTAATGCTTTGGTGTAATGATTCCACTGCCCATACCAACTTGACGTTGTTATGATATTTCACTGAACAATCTGGAAGGAAATTTACTTTTATTACTCATTTAGGGAATTTAAAAATATTTTTGGATTTTTAGGTTTTGGAATGAGAACTTAATATTTATGAAGTTTAGCCTTTTATCAGGGTGATAAATTGGAACTTTAGTTTCTAAAATAATAAATATTGGTATGACTCCTTAGATAACATTTTGGATCATTTTATTAAAATATAATATCAAAAGTCACAAACAGCAAATACAAATAAGCTTAAAATGGGTTATCTTAAAATTTTGTGACACATTTGTATGAATGGACTGTTATGTATATATTTAGGGAGTAAAATTGTGGGACAGTCTTTCAGTTTTCTGAAATTAAGATTAAGCGAGGGGAAGCTGGGATGGCTCAGTGGGTTAAGCGCTCACTTTGCAGCACCGGGGACCGAGGATCGAATCCCAGCCCTGGCCCGTGCGAAACCATATGCTGAACTAGGGAGTTCCCCCAGTTCAGTTCTCTCTCTGTCTCTGTATCTCTCTCTCTCTGTCAATAAATAAATAAAAACTAAAAAAAAAAAAAAAGATTAAGCGAAAACTCTGCATTTAACTTTAATGCAATTCTAATATGGTATTGGCTATTGATTATCATATTTTTGAGTCTTGATGACAGGTTGTTCCCTAGAGAAGGTGCAAGAAATTGAAAAAGATAAGGCAGAGCCGTAAACACTTCAAGATCATTTTGTGCTGTTTGTCTCTTTCCTTGATGTTACCTGAGTCACTAAATGTTAGAGCGACATTCAGTTTTTAGGAGCTGTAACTAACCTCTTTCTCCCTTTGGTCAAATGTATTATGAGATTTTATCCTTATGCTGGACATGCATCTAAGATTAATTTGAAAAGTCTGTATTACAAAGAAAAATGATTAATGAGATGTTATGAACACTTCTAAATCTATATGAACTGTTTAGTAATGTACTTATAGTACATATTTTATTTTAGTAAATTAATCCTTTTTATAAGGAGTTCAAAACAGGCATACATAACTATAATATTTTTGATGTCCTCTTTTGAATATATTTTTCTTAGAGATAAATTGTTAAGAAAAATTTTCAATCACTGAGTAACCCAAGCAATTAAAATTATTTTATACAGAAAAGTTCAGAATCTGTTGGCTTTCTGCTTTAAAATTGCGTGGGCTTTTGAAAGGAAGTGGTTTATTTGAGTGAAAAACCTTTAGTTCAGAATGTTTTCATACATGTGTTAAGATTCTCTTTGTTTATACACCTACACTGGAAAAATTGAAACACTAATTGCTTAATTTAAAAATAATTTGCTGTAGACTCTCAAAACAGCTTATCTTCATGAATGGCCAGTACCATACAAGAATTGCATCAATGTTAACATTAGCGTTTTCTTTTAATCTTAATATCTTCCTTTTTAACCATAAAAATTATAATCAGATTTTGTATATTTGTATATACTTTCCTGTTACATTCCAAGGCAATTGTAAATCCTTTTAATTTTTTTGGTGTTTGGTATGTGCTAAGTAATGCTAACTATGTTAGCAAGGGATAGAATAGAGAAAAAAGACAGAATTTAGTTTTGCCAGTATTGCGTGTTCACTTTTTTCCAGAAAAATATGTTAACCATTTGGGACATAGATTTAAGTTACACACTTTTCCCTAGAGTTTTAGTAGTCTTTCAGGACCTTAGTGTGATTTAAGAGAAACAACAAATGTAGTTTTTTCTCTCTGAAAGTGTTACCTGTTTATTTTTATTGAGTATGTGAAGTATTCTGTTCTGAGAGCTGCTATGTCTCAAGGGAAGTAGGGGCAGTGAATTAATATTTTAAATGTAAACTGTGTCAAGTTTCATATATATTTTATTTGGTCATTAGGAGAATCGGAGGTATGTGTAAGAAACAGGCCCAGGTTAAAAATTTGCCTTATTTCACGTGACTATTAGGAGGCAAATTGTAACTCAAACTGAGTTCTTTTGAAGTCCAACGTTCTTTTCATTGTTATATATTCCTTGGAACAGAATTTTATATTGTCACAGTTTTATCTTGTTTGGTTTTTGTTGATACATATCTTTAGGATAAAAGCTGATTTATTAGGGAAACCACCTTTATCATTAGTAAGGTGTTTAAAAATTACTTCCAAATGTTTTTCTCTGCTAGTATTACTTACCTGCATTCATATACAGAGAATTGGTATTAGATTCTAAATCTTTGCAAATTAACAGTCCTAAATTGTCAAGTCCTTTTCTAGTTTATATAATTTTAAATTACTTCATGGTCTTTTATTCCTTACTAAAGCAACAATTCTGTTTGATTTGAAAAATCTCAAGTAATTTTTTTTTTTTCTCAAGTAATTCTTTTATACTTGCTAGCCTGGTGCCATTTTTAAGTATAGGCCACTGATTCCCAACCTTTTTCCACTTGTATGCCCCTTTTACACCCATTTCTATAAATGGTACCCTTTTTTTTTTAAATACTGACACTTTTATTCAGTGCCTATCTTAATATAAAGTAGAGGAAATGAAGTAATAATTTAGGAAAGAAAAATTGCTACACTATAAGTACAAACCACAGATTTAATTTTACAATATTTATAACAGTTAAATATTGTTACTGATTATTTTTTGAATATCCCTGAATGCCCCAGCATGTACCCAGGCAGTATGCCCACCACCACTTGAGAATGATTTTATAGGCTTAAATAAATAATATTTTATATTTATTGAGTAAAATTAGAAAATTCAAATGAGCCAGTAGAAGCAAAAGCACATGTAACTAATTTTATTATTCAGAATTTAGAACTACTAGCGTTTAAGCAATACTAGTAGGCAGTATTATTGAACACTTAACTACACACCAGATACTGCACTTTGTATATATATGTGTTTCTGCATATAGAGAATATTAGTCTTTTTTTTTTTTTAAATGGGGGCTCACTTTACTTTTTAAACTGATTTTAACTTAATCATATGCTATAGACCTACTTAAAAGTTTCTTTTTACTTCGTTAAATTTTATTTTTCATTGTGGTAAAATACCCATAACATAAAATTTACCATGTTACCTATGTTTAAGCACACAGTTTAGTAAAGTATATTCACATTGTTGTTGTACAACCAATCTCCAGAACCTTTTTCATGTTGCAAAACTGAAACTATATTCATTCAACAACTCTCCATTTTCCCCTTCCTCAGCTTCTAGCAGTCACCCATAGAACTTCCTTTGTATGCCAATGAATTTAAGTTTCATATGTATTCTGTTATTTAACCAAACACCTATTATAGAAGCTTTAAGGTTTTCCATTTTTTATTACAGAAAATATCAGTAAGTATTTTTGTATATTTGTACATTTTTTCAATTTTATAAAAGGTATTTCTAGAATAGTATTGCTGGATAAAAAGGTATGGACATTTTTAAGTCTTTTAGTATATATTGTGAAATTGACCTTCAGAAAGAATATACTAATTTTTTAATACATTTCATTGTTAATTATAACATTGATAGTTAAGGATAATTATATTCCACTGAAGGACTTTATATTCATATTGAAAATTTTATTCATGAATAGAGTGGATAAAAGCCAAAAATGGGTAATGCAGTTGGGGTGGGGGGGGGTGTTCTTTTTTAGGGACACATAAGTGATGACAGTCACCTATGTGTATCTAAAAGTTATATCCATGTTGCATAGTACTTAGAAGTTTTTGTGAGAAGTAAAATAACCCCTGTGATACAGTTATCACAGTGTCTGGCACATAGAAAATGCTCAACAAGGATAATTGAACTTAATTCAAAGAAATATTATTATATTACCACCCAAGGAGCAGGTGCTGTTAAAAAGTGATTATATTAAAATCCAATGAATTCAGGTGATTAAATGACTTCTGTCTCTTTGGGGCTTTTAAAAAAGTTGTTCATGTTTTCATAAAAAATAATCCCTTTTGGGGGATTACCTATTCTATTTGCATTTAGCCATTTTTAACAACTTGATAGAGACTGTTTCCATGTACTTATTTATTTTCACATAATCACATATAAAAATAGAAATATGCATACAGGGTTTTTTTAAAATTCTCATGCAAATAAAGGATGTACTATAATTTTTCTTTTATAGTACACTGTCAACTGGAATAGTTCCAACTTAATCTTTAGTGATTATATAACATAGTATGATATGGCTGTTGTATAATTTATTCAAGATTTCCCATATTGAAGAACATTTAGTTCCTATTTTCTTCTATGAACAGTGCTGTATATATAACATCCTTGTACATATCCTTACAAAATAGGGCTTTTGATTCTTTAAGATCTCCAATGATGGGATTGCTGGGTTGAGAGTTGTATTGTTTGCTTTCAATAGGTATGGCTGTTGTTTTATGAAAAGTGTTATGGTTCATCCCTCTTACAGCTGTAGCTGTCATTACTTTTCTAGATTTTGGACAGTCTGATAAGTTCATGTCTCAGTGCTACTTTGATTTGCATTTTTATGACCATTAATGAAATTGAGGATTTTCTCATATACTCATTTGCCATTTAAACTTGTTCTGTGAATTGCTCATATCTGATCCTATTTTTTAATTGGATTGTCTTTTGCTTACTAGTTTGAAGTCTTTATATTACAGATATTAATCTTTTATTAGTTGTTTGCATTGTAAATAATTTTTCCAATTCTTTTTAGTTTCTTTGTTTTGGTCTTTTTCTATGGAAAAATTTGAGAAGTTTGTCATTCTGTCTTTATAACTTACCAGGTTCCAGTCTTGAATTTTAAAAACACAAGAAAATCAAAAACAAAACAAAACAAAACACACCTCAACTTCCAGGTCATACATATTCTAAATTTTTTTTTTGGAGGGGGGGTGGATAATTATATGTATTTTTTATACTTAAGACTTAATTTTTCTAACATTTCTTTTGTATAGAGAAATGCCAAACTTAATTTTTTTCCAGATTTTCATATGAATTTAAAAAATGCATCAGCTTGTTTGCTGTGACAGGTAGTATGTCATATAGTAGAAGGACATGGTAGCTCTCAAATTAGATCAGTACTGTTTTGCAGCCTACTTCTCATTTACTGTCTGCATGACCTTTGTAAAGTTGCTGGATTCTTCTGAGATTTGGTTTCTTATTTAAAGTGGCAATAATATTTACCTCACAATTGTATGGTGACTTATTTTTATCCAAGAGCATCATGTTGAAATTTAAGATGTGAAGGATTAATATGATTTGTTAGGGAAATGGCTAAACATAGATAATTCTAGAAATGGGGATGTGGATGAGATCTCTCAGTTTAAGTGAAACAAGGCCTAGGGAAGAATGGTGAGAAACACTGATGTGTTTGTCTAGTATTTTTTAAAGATTTATTTTTACTGTTTTTGACAGAGAGAGAGACAGAGAGAAAGGGGAGGGCCCAGAATAGTCTCCATAGTTGCACATCATCGGTTTTCCCACATAGTTTCATTCCACAGGTGGGCATGGGGCTGCACAGGGCAGGAACTGGGCTGGGATCGCACCCTGGTGAGAACTGAACTGGGGGCACTCCCCAGTTTAGCATATGGGTCCGCATGGGCTGGGACTGGGATTCGATCCTCGGTTCCTGGGGCTGCAAAGTAAGCGCTTACCCCACTGAGCCATCCTGGCTTCCCTGTTTATCTAGTATTTTTTGAAGGTTTTTGCCGTATGCAGTTTCATTCTGTAAAAAGGCTTAGTTTTGTAGGCCATCCTCCTAAGAAAAAACACCATTTTTAATCTCAGCAGTAAATATTTACAAATAAAGTGTAAATCGTTTCTCTTTTTCTAAGGGAAATCATTAGTAATAGTACTGACTTTATTCATTAACTTGAGGTAGCAGAAATTTTAATTTATTGCATATATTAGATGGTAATATTTTTAAAAAAATTTATTTTACTGTTTTGACAGAGAGACAGAGAGCGGGGAGGGCCCACAGCAGTCTCCATAGCTGTACGTCATTAGTTTTCAGCATAGTTTTTATTCCACACAGGTGGGTGCAGGGCCACACAGGGCTGTAACTGGGCCTGGGGCATCCTGCATGGGAGACATGCCCCCTGGACCCATGGGCCTGTCCCACCTGGGAAGCACCCCCCAGTTCAGCATATGACTGGGTCCTCTTGTGCTGGGGCTTCAAAGTGAGGGCTTAACCCACTGAGTCATCCTGGCATCCCTCCAGATTATAAATTTTGTGGATATACTACCTCAAACTATGTAATCTAATACACAGGTTGTAAAATTTAAAAATAATCCTGGCTCAATCATCAGAAAATTGAAATGTGATCCCAGTGAATTATTGAGGTAAAAAGTTTTCTTCTTTGTGATAGACAGGTGCTACATGATGGATTTGATGAGGTAAGTTGTGCAATAAGGGATGTTTTAAAGTGAAAAGCTAACTCATACTGAATAAATCACAGTCAGTGCAGCTGTAATATTGAAGGAAGTGGTTTATTCTCTGTAGTCTAGTATGTATACTTTCTGTGTGCATCTGGTAACTATTTAAGTGTGCAGTCAGATTCAGTGAAATGACTATATTTGAAGTCATTTTTCACTGAAAATTTAACAATGATTTCTTTGAAAATTTGAGAATTTGATTTTTCTGTGCATGCGCCTATATACACTAGCATATTGAAACATAAGGACAATCTGATTCTTAGCAAAAAATATATTTACCTGGAAAATTATTTATTTTATTTTATTTTATTTTTTTGAGATGACTTTAAATATTTTTTGAACTCAAATTGTTTTTGATCCAGATGACTTTAAATTGTGAATTTGTCTTGCATTAAGAGTCTATTGTAGATTTATTTTGAATTAAGGGTCTATTGTGGATTTATTTTGAATTAAGAATCCATTGTGGGTTTATTTAGAATATTTCTTCATTAACTATATAAATATAAAAAATTATTTCATCATTTTGAAACCTTTTAAATCACCTACTAACTTATTTTCCCCATTGTCAAGGTAATATTATTCTTAATGTGGAAAAGAAGAAAAGGATACTCATGATTTTTTACCCAAAGATAACAATCTTGTATTTTGCCATATATTTTTTTATGCATTTTTATTCTTTGTTGTAAGATTGTTACATACAATTATGATACATACAATTTTGTATCCTACATTTTCTCTCTTTACACTTTTTATCTATGTCTAATCTCTCTCCTCCCCCCCTTCTCCCCATCTGTCTGCATGTACATTTTAAATTTGGAATCAGTTTTTAGATCCAAGTTTGATTCAGGGAATACTTTTAAAACATTGATTAAGAAATTATAGAAGGCATTTTTAATTTGAAACAAAAACTAGTTCTGTACTAGCTAGCATTTTCACATTTTTATAGGTATATTCAAATTTGAAATTTCTTAGTTATGGTTTGTATATGAAAACAAACCTTGGTTGTTTTTGATTGGATTTAGGAATATTATTTCCTCAGCAGTTTTAATTAGCTAGTACCCTATTTGATATGGGTGATAGTATTAAATATTCAAAAATTTTGCATTTGATGTCATTCAGAGAATGATATACATATGTGTGGGGGGATAGAGATTCTTACTGAGTAGGCTAAGTAGTTATTTTTAATATATATTTTTTTTAAGATTTATTTTATTGATTTTTGACAGAAACAGAGACAGAGAGAAGGGGGAGGGCCCAGAGCAGTCTCCAGTGTTGACATTAGTTTTCCATATAGTTTTACTCCACAGGTGGGCACGGGGCTGCGCAAGGCAGGAACTGGACCAGGAGCCTCCCACATAGGTCCCAGTGAGAACTGAACTGGGGACACTCCCCAGTTCAGCATGTGGGTCCGCATGGGCCAGGGCCAGGATTCGATCCTTACTCCCCGGGACTTCAAAGTGAGCGCTTAACCCACTGAGCCATCCCAGCTTTCCCTAAGTAGTTATTTTTAAAAATAAGATGATGAGGGTGGTAAACTTTAAAGGTCATCCGAACTAGTTTTCTTCAAACATGGTTTTAGATAGGAACCTAAAACCAGTCAGTATGAGGTAGGTAGGTATAATTTGCAAAGCATGTTGTTAAACTGGGTTAGACAAGTTGTCTAACTTACATAAACTTCACTTTATCTGTAAAATTTATTTTATACCAGATAAGTCATTCTCAATCATTTTTTCTGCCCCAGGACACCTGAGCGATTCAACACTTGTCAGCATCCGTACCTGCCAGTGACAATCATTTTCAAAGGGGGAGGGGCGACAAGGCTGTCTTTGTTCTTTTGATCCAACTTCTCCCAAGCTGAGAATCACTGGCTTAGAGAATGTAGTACTTTTTTCCATATATAAAATTACATAATGTTATTAAATATTTGAGTGCCTAGCATGTACCAGGCACTGAACTGAATGTTGTAGAAACTATCAAGAAGTGCCCTTCTGGTGCTGATAGGTTAATTGGAGAGCTAAGGCCCTTACTTTATATTATGTTTTACAATGTAGTCAGAAAACAGTACTACATGAGAATATACAGTAAAGGTTTTTGATTTTAAGTCATCATTTTGATCTGGAGTTACTATTTTCAAGGATTTGGGATTATTGTGTGAGCAAAATTGATTATCAGAGTTATAGATGCATACTTTAGAGCCTAACTATCCCCTTCCACACCGAAAATCAGCATAAGCAAAAGATAAGAATAAAGTATCTAGGTATTTGTTATTAGAGGAAGGAAGACTAACCTAGCTTTCTAGTTTCCCGTTGGAAATGTACATTGTAGTAGACATTAACTTTTTCTTTATTAAGCAGAGAATGAGGTAACTGCTAGCTTTATGTATTCTTAGGAGATTTTAAAATGCAAATATTAAACAAGTCAGAAGTATTGATTTTATTAATGATTATCAGAAGTATTGGAGTAGATATTAATGATTAGCTTCTAAAATCACAAAACTAATATGGACAAAACATTAACATTTTATATTGGTACTTGATTGAGCAGTTTTTATATACATTTAACTTGAAAATAAACCAGGCTCAGTCATCTTGGATAAACCACATCTATGAGTTTCTAAGAAGGTACAATCAGAAATAGTGGAAAGGGGAAAATGCCTTGGAAGCAGCCTGGGAAAAACAAAATTTCTATTAATCAGGTTGGTGACTTTTAGAAATTTATTTAAATTTTCATCTATAAAATGGTGGGCTGACCCAAATGACCTCTAAAAATATAGCTTGCAGCTGGACGAATGTATAAATCTAAATTCATATGAGGACTTTATAAGGAATGTGAATACTTACTGTACTTTCTGCCTGCCTCTTAGAGTTCTGCCATTGGCTGCCTTCTCACCATTTTCTGTAAGCTGTCTCATCCATTCTAGGTCTAAAGTTGCGTATGTGTTTTACTGATGCTTTCAATTTATTTATTTTTATTGTGTTTTTGTTTTGTTTTTTTTTTTGATAGAGAGACAGAAGGGGGAGGGCCCAGAGCAGTCTTCATAGTTGACAGCATTAGTTGCTGTCAGTTTCCATATAGTTGCACTCCACAGGTGGGTGCAGGACTGCAGGCAGGAACTGGGCCAGGAGCCTTCCGCATGGGCCCCGGCAAGAACTGAATTGGGCACACTCCCAAGTTCAGCATATGGGTCCACATGGGCTGGGGTCAGGATTCGATCCTCTGGCCCCAGGGCTACAAAGTGAGTGCTTAACCTGTTGAGCCATCCCAGCTTCTCCAATTTTTTTTTTGTTGTTTGTTTTTTTGCTCTGCAATTTGATTATCCTGATTTCTATCCAATTTCTATTTATCTTGAAAGAATCTCAGACCTAATGTGTTGTGTATTTATATCTAACTTAGAATCCTAGGGATTTAGATCTCTATATTTTGCCTAACATTTATCATCATTAGCTGTTAATGTATTGTTTCTTATGTCTGTCCCCTCTTTCTCATTTCCTATGCTCAACTTCAGTCATAGCACCAGTGGTCTCTGCAAAATTCTCTTACTTTTGCATTTTCTTTCAGTCTTATCTGTCTGTATGTCCATCAGATCTAGAATGAAAGTTAACTGAAAACAGACTGTTACTTATTTTTGTGCCCTCAGTGCTAAGAACACGTAATTTAACTTGAAAAATTTGAAGACCTGAGATAGTGTCTAGCAGTGTTAAAAAAAAAAAAAAGTCTTTGGTGACAATCCCCATTTGTTTAGTGGGAAGCAGTTCCTTTGTGGACTGCTGTAATTGCTCTTCAAGAAAGGACTGTCCAAGAGGAGCAAGATCCTGCCCAGCAGACTTCTCTTCATTCTCGAATTTGGTGATGCCATAACCACCCATTCTTTCTTACTTGCTAGAAAATCTAGGAAGTGCACTTTCTCTCACCTCCCTTTGTATATTAAGGCACCAAATGTTCCTAATTTTACCTTGTAAATATCTTTTAGATACCACTTTCTCCGTTGTTCTTACCTTAGGGCAATCTATAGCATTTCTTCAGTCTTGACTCCCCAATCTGTTTCTGTCCTGTGGTCAGAGTAAGTTTTAAGAGGACAGTATGATACTCCAATGTCTAAATTCTTTTAGTGGCTCTTGTAATTCAAAATCAAGTTAAGTGCCTAAATATTAGTTGTACATGACTCTAAATGAGTTGCCTCTTTTCTATCCTGATGTCCCACCACTTCATCTCTTTCCCTATGTCTCAGCCATGCTGATCTACTGGTATTTGTATGCATTGTGTCATATCCCCTGATCCCCTTTTTCTTATTTTTTCCATCCAAGATTTATTAGGAATCTTCTGAAGAAAACCTTGCCAAAATTTTTCATTGTAGGTGTATTAGTGCCTTTCCTGTGCACTCCCATTGTATTTTTGTGAGAACAGTTCACAATGTACTAGGCTTGCATGGTATCTACTGGGCAGGTTTCTTGAGGCTAGGAATCCTATCTTATTCTTTGAACTTTGCTCCAGTACTTAATATAATGTCACACAGTTGCCATTTTCCTCTTCATCATGAATTAATATGAATGTCAGAGAGTAATTTGTATCTCTTCCCTTACATTTTCATACACTTTTAAATGTCAATAACAGTGATGTAGAACCTTTGCGATATAATGTTGCAATTGCCTTTTTATTTAATGTGTCATGGTTTTATTTCATGCATGTAGGTTTACTACTTTTATGTCTAAAGAAAACTGTTCCATTGTTCAAATGCATCATAATTTGTTGAACCATTCACTTACTAACATACACTTACAATTTTTTGCCATTATAAACAACACCACGGTAAGCAATCTTATTCATATATTGCCTGACAGTAGTGCTAATATTTCTGTAGAACACATTCGTAGAATTATAGTATACATAGAAAAGTTTTGATTTTTATCAAATTTCTCTCTTCCAAAGGTGTGTCAGGCTGTAGTCTAGCCAGAGCGTCAGACATCACTCTTTTCCCCACTTCCCTTGGGAACATGAGAGTCTACAAAAAGGAGTAGAAACACTTTGCTTGTTCTTCCCCCAACTCTCTCCATGTGTCCTCCTTTATTTCAGTCCTCTCCTCTAGCCCTTCTTCCCTCCTCCCATTCCTGTATCCCGTTTTCTCTGCCATATCTTTCCTTGGCTCATATATTTTGACCTGGTCTATTTATTGCTCACTTTTTCTGAGATTTTCTCTGTAGGAGCTCTTATACATATTAACAAATTATATATTTCCCCACATAATTTATGTTCACTGTGGTATCCTTAATTGGAGAAATTTAAAAATTTTTATATAAGATTCATCAATCTTTTTTACCTGATAGTTATAAATGTATTTTATATTTATGTTCATATGTTTAATTAACAAGAAATTTATATATCATATAGCACAGACATGGTGGAGCCTTTTCCTCAAATGAATAGTCAGTATTCCCAATAGAATATTGAATAGTCTGTCCTTTTCATACTAATGTGAAACATCTCTTATTTATAAGTGTATAGCATATGTATTCCTATCTATTTTTCCATATACTCAAGTTCTATTCCTGTATGTAACAAAAATATATTCCTATCAATGGGTTCATTGCTATTGTGCCATTACCACGTTAATTTACTTCAACTTTACAGGAGGTGTTGATATCTGGTAGTTCCCCTATATTCATTATTGGTTTGTTTTTTTTTTAAATATATTTTTATTTATTTATTTATTTTTGACAGGGAGAGAGAGAGATACAGAGACAGAGACAGAGAGAGAACTAAACTGGGGGAGCTCCCAGTTCAGCATATGGTTCCGCACGGGCCGGGGCCGGGATTCGATCCTTGGTCCCCAGCTCTGCAAAGTGAGCGCTTAACCCACTGAGCCATCCCGGCTTCCCGGTTTGTTTTTTTTGTGTGAAATTTATTGGGGTGACATTGATTTGTAACAATTACATAGGTTCCAGTTGTATAGTTCTATATTCCATCATCTATGTATTGCATTATGTGCTCACCAACCCCGAGTCACTTCTCTTTCCATCACCATATATTTGATGCCCTGTCTGTCCTCCTCCATCCCCTCTCCTCATTATGCTTAATTTAGAAATTTTATTGGTCATCCTCTCACTCTTCCAGATGAACTTCAGCATCAGCTTGGCATTCCCCCCACCCCCCAAAAATAGTTCATTGAATTCTGCACTATCAGTTTATTAAAATCTTTTTTTTTTTTGTTATGTACTCCTTAAACTTAACTTGAATGACACGTAAGCAAATAAAAAAACATTTGGTTCAAGCCAAGGTGTGATGCACTTTTTGTGTTACTGTTTCTCTGTGACTAGATGTATCCAGTACTTGATGAAAAGAGGGGTTAATCAGTGCAGAAATATTTAGTCAAACTAAAAATAATTACAGTGGTGATGTCCTCATTTTGCAGTGGGATGAACTCAGTTTCTGGAATATTTGACTAGGTCAAGGCTCAAGTGCTGTGAACTTTCTGATGGCAGAGCCTTAGATTTCTAGCTATACTAGACTAATTAGAATTGACTATGATAGATAATATTTGCAGCATTTCAGTAGCATCCTAGGACTGAAGCTTGGGGGATATCTTATTAGTGGCTTGGGAAAAATAAAGGAAGCATAGAATGATGAGATTTGGTAGCATAATTTATGGAGAAATCATCACATAAATTGGTAACTTTTAATCTTATTTTGGCCTCCCCCATTTCTAAACAGTTTTAGTGATTATCTTTTCTACTTTAATTTAAAATATTTTATACTATGTCTGTTTTAAAAACACTTTTTAAGTTATTAGATGAGAAGAATAGAATCCTTGAAAATAAGTTTTAATATAAAAGGTTTTATTTTTGTATTAAAACAAGCCTTTCATTTAAAGCCTCAATTATATAGTCTTACTATAAATTTATTGATCACTGCCAGTATTTTTCAGAATTTTTGCCCCATTGACCCTTAAATATGCCTTTCCTCGTGTGATTTTTGTCTCTTTATTTTTCAGGGTCAGATTAAATCTCAAATTTGTCTTCCATAATTACTCAGGTACATACTTTAAATTCTCTTGCTATTGTTTCCATAACTCATCTCCATCACTTTTATAATTATCTCAGAATAGTGTAGAAGCTTGTTGACAGTAGCCACCATATGATATATATCTTTTTTTGTTTGTTTTAATTTAGCTATGTCACAGGTTGTATACTCTTTGCAAATCTAAAGTGAAGTAGGAATAAAAACCTACTGAGTATGGTTATTAGGAAGGTAAAGAGCACATAAAGCACCTGGAAAGAGCATCTAGGAGTGCCTATAGCAAATGCTAAGGGGGCTTTCTAGAACCCAGATCTCTAAACATTAGGAGGTGCTCCTGTTAAATGCAACAAGTATGTAGAGAGAGTATATCCAGAAGCTTGTAGTCTAAAGAGGATTACCGGCACTTAAGATAACTTGTAAAAGCAACAAAGATCAACTCATGATTTCAAAATTTAAATAATCAGGGATTAATCATTAAACTTTACTGATTGTGGGCAGAGCACTGTGTCATGTTCTATGGACTAGGTAAACATATCTGTAAGGCAGTTTTCACCCTCAAAAAAAGCTAGTAGTTAAATACTGAGTGTGTTTAAAGACCGAGGGAATGAATTAAAAGGGTAGATCATGTCATAAAAACCGAGGGTTTCATTTAAATTCAGCAAGACTCTACAACAATTGTGCGTCTAGCCATATTAGTTTTAAATCCTTTACAAAGGAATGCACGTTAAACAACAACAACAACAAAGCAATCTCCAGGACAAGAGACCAAATAATTTCATGTTCAAGAGAAAGCATAGACTCTGCTATTTAGATATTAGCTCCAGCAAGGAAGCAATGGAGCCTTGGAGGAAGCAGCCCACCAAAGGGTAACCACAAGGACAGAAGAAGGTTTTGCTTTAGAGACAGTTGGGGGAATGACAAATGTGATAAGTGCGGTCCTTGCCACTAAGGTGAAGTTATTTTTTTGTCCCTTGTCCTTTTGTCTCTTAAACAATCAAGTCAGACTTGATAATTTGATAAATGAAAAATCTGAATGGTCAGTTCTCCATCCTGCTAGAGATTTAACACTAATAACTAATATGGAGTCTTCAGAAGCCATATCTTTTTGGTGACGATGAGTTGGTCTGTTTTACATGATTTGGAGGATATTGATCATTTTCCTTTGGAACAGTATCTTTTACCTCATCATGGGTTATTTGTTAATAGGACAGACCTCTTAGTGATTGGGGAATCAGATACATACAGTTACAGAGCTAGAAATCATTTAGTTTACTATATAGATGAGAAAACTGAAGCTAATGACATTAAATGAACTATAGCTGTAATACAGGTAACAACTAATTAGTGGCAAAGCAGGAACCAGAACCAAACTTTTTTTTCTCCCTATCTGGTACTTATTCCATTGCTTGCTGCTATTTTTGGAGACTGAAAATTGAATGCTCAATTTCTTAAGGTTGCTATGCAGTGATTGAATTTCTAGTTGGTTAGGGAAGATGGGAAAACAGTAAACCCTGATGGATTTGGATACTCATGTGTCTCCTACTGATCCATGACTGGGTATTTTAGTTATTAGTTTATTTCTGACCTATGCCAATGACGGCATGCCATTGACATGATACTAATTATGAAGGGGACTTGGTAATGTGGTTGGATAGGTGGTACATCACATTGCTGTTAACAGCTCAGTGGAAAATTTACTGAATGCATGCCCCCTCCCCCCCCCCTTTGGCCATAGATGACATCAAATTGAATTAACATATTTCCCAAATAGCCCAAATCAACATTCTCTCTCAAGGGAGTGTTCTAGAGTTCCAGAGTTTCTGAACCCATTGAAATAGCATGAACTATTTTTTTTTTTTGTATGGTGCATTTTTCTGTCAGTACTGTCTCAAAGTTTTTGTTAGATTTTTAAAAGGGCTATCTGATCAAAATAAAAAGATTTAAGAACCACTCTTCTGAATGGTATTTGATCCATAATATTAGACTTCTTTTTCTTCTAAAAAAGATTTCCATTTGCATAATCAAATGTTCAAAATACTACATATTGGCTTTGATGTCCTATAGATGCGAATCACCAGAAATGAAAAATAATATATTAATGACATCCCCACAAGTGTTATGAAGTCATGTGATTTTTCTCCATGCTTAGAGACCTTTAATGTCTGTCATTTTACGAACCAGCTACTTTTTTTAGAAGTCAAAAGTATAGAATTTCAATGTACTAAATATGTAAGTAGATCAAGAAGTTTCTCACATTCAAAATGGTTGGAAAGTATTAAAATGAATCTTAATAAGTGGGAATTAGTCTTGTATAGCCTGGATTGAGACATTTTTATGCTTTATGGTTCTTTCCTGCTAGTCTTTTCAACAGATGCTGAAATAGTCATTTTTATGCTTTATGGCTCTTTCCCACTAGTCTTTTTAACAGATGCTGAAATAGTCAGGGTGTGCTCCCATCTACACACCCTCCCCCACTACACACATACCCAATCAGGATAGTGCTCCCAATCTCTTTTCTAATCCTCATCTTTCTCTCCTCTGTACATTTGCTGTAACACCAGGAACTGCTTTTTTTTTTCCTGAAAAGCAAGTCCCTCTATAATTTCAAGTCTTTTTTTCTTAGTGTTTTTTCTACTTCCTTGCCTTACTTCATGTATATCCTTACAAACCTCAGGGTTTGAAAGGTTAGTTTTTGTTCTCTTTGCTGCCTTTCAACATCATTATTCCTCTGTCCTTTTTATTTTCCTTAAATATCTACTCCCTTGAAGTCCTGTCTCTTTGCCTGAACCACCTTTTTGTTGGTCCTTACTGCTGTCATCTACTGAGCTTCATGGCCATTTTTTCTTATGCACTGGAGGCTTTGGCAGCTGGCTTAGTTTCCTGCTCATTGCAAACTCTTCATGACCATATTTTACTTGTGCATTGATGTAGAAAAACAAGTCCGACACCCTGGACTTTCAGTTCCTGACCACCTCATTTCTAGTGACCTTCACCTCTCATCAATTCACAGTAATGCCCCCTCATTCAAAATCATGAATTCACACATCTTATTCTGACCACAACTACCTGGTTGTGCTCATGTCATGACCTTTCTTGACCTATGGACCCCTCTGCTTTCTCACAGTGAATCAGTGTTCTTCCTTTGTATTTTATTTTTTTTAAATCTGGTTTAGAGTTCATGATTTATAATTTTAATACCACCCCCTCTCCTTTGCCAATATCTTTTTTTAAAATTTTTATTGTTTACGATTTATTTTATTGTTTTTGACAGAGAGAGAGAGATAACAGAGACAGAGAGAAATTGGAGGGCCCAGAGCAGTCTCCATAGTTGCACATCATTGGTTTTTCCACATAGTTTCATTCCACAGGTGGGCGTGGGGCTGCACAGGGCAGGAACTGGGCCGGGGTCTCACCCTGGTGAGAACCGAACTGGGGGCACTCCCCAGTTCAGCATATGGGACCGCACTGGCTGGGGTTGGGATTTGATCCTCAGTCCCTGGGGCTGCAAAGTGAGCACTTAACCCACTGAGCCATCCTGGCTTCCCCAGCCAATATCTTAAACTACCTTGTTTTCTACTTTCTCCTTGTACCTATTGGGTAGAAACTTAACTCTGAATGAAACATTTAATGTTTTCTCTGTGCTTGTACCTAAATTGCTGATTGGTTGAGAAAGTCACATAGAAAGGCTGATTGATTCCATTATAAATTCACTATCAAATCTTAAATGGGCTTTCAGTATTATACAACAATTCTCCTAATTTATTTTATGTTCAACTCATTTTCCTTTGTAAAACAATTATTGAAACGGTTTGCTTCACCAGTCTTGTTACTTTCCTCATTTGCCCTCAATCTCAACAGGTAATTAATTGTGTTATGGAGAAAATAGAAACTAACATTAAGAATTTTTATCTTCCATATCCTCAACATACAAATCTGCTTCTATGACAATGAAAGAGCCTGTGTCCTATCTTAGTTCAGTTGTACCTGTGCTTTGGATCCCTTTCTCTTCTACTTTCTCAGAAATTCTGTAATATCTAGAATATCTTTTTTTCTTCCTAGTATTTTTAGGCAGCCCTCTCGTTTTTCTTTTCCATTGGCTGATCCCACATCTTCCTTTTGTTACCATTCTATCACATTACTTCTTTTCAAACCAAACTTTTTAGAAGACTTATTTATATACACCAACAATTTCTTATCTAAAGCCCTTTGGACCAGATTTGATTCAGAATCAAAATTTAAGGAAATAAATAAGGGCTACATATAGCCTCATGTCAGGTCAGGTCAGGTTTTGCTTCCAAATGAGCTATTAAGCAAAACCAAAAAAACTTATTTTTGAAAGCTTTTGGTTTTTGAAATTATGAGTAAGAGATCTTGGATGTGTATTGCCATCTTTTATTTTTTCACCTTCCTAATATTTTTTAACCCATTCTGGCTTCTACTTTGCTCCCTTTTCTCATTCACATGGTTCTTGCTAACTCTACCATGACCTTTATCTAAAGGGATCGTGACACTAGGTGTTTTCCTGTGTTCAGTCTTTGTTTCACTTGACTGGTGATACCAACTCCATCAAGTCCTCTCTTCCCATAGCTTCCTTGGCTGTCACCTTTTTGCAGACTCCTCATCTATCTTGCAAATAATTGCTGGATTATTACGAGGCTGTGTTATAGGACCACTTCTCTTATTCTACATCCTCTCCCTTAGTGATCCCATTTATTTTGGTGCCTTCAGCTACTCATCATGTGTTCATGAGTCTTAAATATGCTTCAGCCCAGATCTCTCCTTTGAGCTTGAGCCTTTACTCATTTTCCCTCTCCCTTCACTTGTTTACATCATTTTGGTGAGTTTCAGTTCTGTTAGAACAAGCATTAGGATCTTTGATATCGTCTCAAAGTCCTGTATTGCCTGGACACTGCCACAACCCCCCGTCCGGATTCATTTCACTATACTGGTACTTCCTCTTCCCTTCTGCTTTTACTCCTCGGAAGTACCACGCTGCCTCCTACAGCAGGGCTGATATTATACAAGCTACTGTCTCTGGTCGGAATGTTCTTTCTGTGTAGTTAATTCCTACTCATTTTTTGCATCTTTGCTCAGCTCTCCCTTTTCTATGAAAGTGCTCTAATTCATGTGCCCTATCACCAAATCTTATGGCACCACATACAGATTATTAACAGTTTTAATTTTACTTTGTTCACTATTATATTTCGAGCATAAGTGCTTGGCATATAATAGGTAAATAGCAAACATTTTGAATTATTTCTGTACATCCTATATTTACCAGTGTAGCCATATGCAGTTTCTGTACTTTTATATGGATCCAAACCTGATTGGCCCCTTTCTTGAAAATATACATGCTATAGAATTCCATGAATTACACACACATACATATTTTAAAGGATCAAATGCATAAAAGTCTTCTTAGATCTAATCTAGCTCATAATCTATCCTCTTGCATGTTCTTAATTCACTTTTTGTACATTAACCTCTTCCCCATATTCTTTATAGATATCAAATATCTTGCTAAGTTCAGTATTGTGTGCAAGTAAAACAAATGCAGTATCCAGCACAATTCAACAGACTCAACTTGCTTACCAGTTTATAGGTATCACAGGATTAAAAATAGTTGAGCCATCTGCTAACTGACCAGACAGTTTTAGTATTGTGAAAGGGTGTGGTAGGAGATGGGGATAGAGGGTCTAGGTATATTGTCAGAACAAGGCTCAGAGCAGAAACCACCTTGCGACCTCTTAATACTGAAACTTAAGAGTCACTTCAGAATTGGGAAGAGATTTGGTGGAGGTTAAGCATAACCAAGGCCTTGTTGAGGGGATTTCCCAGAATAGGGTGACAGAAGAATTCTTTTTAGCATTTTAATATTTCAGAGGAAATATATGTGTTTATAAAGACATGAGTTTTTTAGAAGAAAGAATATGTGTTTATAAAGACATGAATTCTGTGAAACATAATGTATATAGTATATAAAATGTGTTTCTCATAATCAACTTCAATTAGTCTCATGTTTTTCTGTATAATTAGGAAAATCAGTAGATTCCCGGTCATCTCGAAGTGAATCTGAAATTGTGCCAAAAATTGCTAAAATGACTGTCTCTGGAAAGAAGCAAACTATGGGATTTGAAGTGCCTGGGTAAGGTCTTAACCCCCACCCCTCCTTTTTTTTTTTTATTGTAATTAGTATTATTGCCTATTGGACTGTAAGAAAGAGAATCTTTCAATATTACATAATATTATGAGCATTGAAGTATCAGTCTTCAGTAGATCATCATACAATGAGAAAGGGATGAGGAATAGACTATAAGAAAGAATCTTTCAGTATTACATAATATCATTAGCATTGAAGTATATTAGTCTTCAGTAGATCATAGTATAAAGAGAAGGGAATGAGGAATTAGGCTTAATTCCAGACTATCTGTATATGTTACTTAATCTCACTATCAATTTCCTCATATAAATTAAATTACTGGTATTTACAACCACAAAAAACCCCTATAATTTTGTGAAATCTAACACTGTAAGATAGGTACTCCTTATGCCACTAGATGGCATAAGTAAGCAGCATTTGGAAATGACATGTAGTTGGTGAATCACGGATATATTAAATTTTTTTTGACAATTTAAAGTCTTTTAGATTTTCATATCGAATAAAATGGATCAGTGTAACAAAGATGTAAAAGATAAGATGAAACATTCCTTGAATTTCAAATATCTAATGAAAAATAAGTCATACATCAGAAGGACTCGTTTGTTCTTTCTTGACACAGTCTCTAGAATTCTCCCAGGTGTTTTTATGGACAAGGGAAGTGCATTACTTGAGGCTTAACAGTTAGCAAGGTTTGAAAACATTAACCTCTTTAAAATGTTGTAGATTTTTAAATCATTCCCTAAATCTATTACTTTTATATATTTTTTCTCTGCCAGTTAGGTAGATAAGCAACACTTATCAAATATAAACAAATAGAGATTTTTAAAAATTAACTTAAGGGAATATAAACTCAGCAGAGTTTTTTCTCCCTTACAATATTCTCTTTCTGAGTCAGTGGATGTATTATGCGTTTTGGTTGGGAAGAATCAGAATGATCACCTATTTCAGTTTTTTGATTTTTAAAAGCAAGACTATTTACAAGATTTCAAATTTTGTGAGAGAAAGAACTCCATATCTAGGACATAGGAGGCTTCCAGTATATATTAGTTTAATGATTAGATATATGAAAAAGTTACTCTTTAATTTGGGTAATTTTAGCTCATTAAAATAATTTTGAATCCTGATTCAGTCACAAAAACCGTAATATACCGTATGTCTCTTCTCTATGAATTGGGATTGGGTTGGCAGAATCATAAATGCCTTTTATATTCTTATTTCTTGAGTGACATTTAATCCTACTATGGGATTATTTCCATTGAGAGAGAAAAAAAAACAACCAGAATATATAATCCCATGTTCTAAGGAGTTTATAATCTTTTTTTATTTTTTTTTATTTTTAAAGATTTATTTTTATTGTTTTGACAGAGAGAGAGAGAGAGTGAGAGATACAGAGACAGAGAGAAGGGGGAGGGCGCAGAACAGTCTCCATAGTTGCACATCATTGGTTTTTCCACATAGTTTCACTCCATAGGTGGGCACGGGGCTGCACAGGGCAGGAGTCTCACCCTGGTGAGAACTGAACTGGGGGCACTCCCCAGCTTAGCATATGGGTTCACACGGGCCGGGGCTGGGATTCGATCCTCAGTCCTCAGGGCTGCAAAGTGAGCGCTTAACCCACTGAGCCATCCCGGCTTCCCAGGAGTTTATAATCTTATTGAAAAAGGATTCAGAAGTCTTAGAAAGCAACATGCAAAGAAACTCAAATTAATGTATTGTATTAGAAGTAAATGTGTAGTTATGTGAATAATTATAAAAATAATGGGTAGTAAAAGACATAAAAATAAGTAGTAAATACAAATAAATAATTTTTAAACCTACCTCTATACTTTACAATTGTAATGCAATCCTTTCATTCAGTCTTATAAGACTATATATACTTCATAAGGACAGGGACCATTAATATTCATCATTGTATTTCTTTCATAGAATAGTTGTTTAAATATTTATTGATCAGAGTCCTTGGGTAGATACATTTTATTTTAAAAATAAACTTGGAAATAGTATAAAGGTGAAGAAAAAAGCAGCTGTGAGTTAATATTTTCATGTGGCCCCATGGGAGAAATCAGAATGTGAAATGTCTGTAGGTACAGGGCAAGTTACTGAGAAATGGGTAACATTGCTCAAGGACCAAGCTATATTTGCATCAAGTACTTTCATAGGTTTTTGAGGGGAAGTTTATAGTAGGGATAATACTTACTCTGTTGTTCTGATTTGGTGTGAAGAAAGCACAGAAATACAACAAAACATTTTGAGTTAAGATTTCAGCATCATAGATTTCTACATAGTGTGATTTCCAGTGATAGCTTATTTAAAAAAAAAAAAAGATATTGCATTGCTTAGAAGAAACCCAAAGAGCAAACGTTTTCTTTACTAATAAAGATAGTAAATACCTCTCTAGAAAATGGAAGTAAATGAAAATGATTTGAACCTTATACAGAGAAGAAATACTTTGTGGTTCATGTCCTAAATCTAAATTGCTAGCTTTGCAGTGTCATTTAAATAATTCAAGAAGAAACATTAAGCCTCTAGATTCATGTAGAAATATTCCTACTTTGGAAAGATGGTTTAGAAACAAAACAGACTAGTCAGTCAGTTAGTAATTGTAGCCCTGAACCCAGAATGGTCATTTTTAGACCTCATTTAAGAGATTTAAAAAAAAATCTTAAAACATTGACTTTTACTTCATAACATGCAAAAGTTTTTACTAGTATGCTTTTCTGATTACTTTGTCTACTTCCCTCTAACACTATATAATTTAGTGAATTCATTTTTAATTTTTCTTAAGATTTACTTGATGAAAGTGAGAGAAAAGCAAACCTTTCACTATACTGAAGTGTATGAGGGTTGTTTGAAAAGTATCCACCCATGTAACTGTTCTCGTTATATTGACAATGGCTGGTTTTTCCCGACGGCCCTCGTAAATGAAATGATGGAGTCAGATCCATGGAGACAGAAGCCCTTCCTGTCCTGAGCAGTCCCTCTGAGAGCTGCCTGGATTGGTGAAGCCGAGTTTCAGGCCTTTACCTACTTTGTCAGCCATAGCCATTCTGCTTTTGTCTGTTTCCATGATGGAGTCAGCATGAGCTTTTGGAAAGCTCCTGTCACTAAAAACAGAAAGATGTGAGGACAGAGTTTGTGATTTTCCCCAGGTCTGATTACAACCAAAGCCTGTGTCTAGTCATTCTGTTTGAATACTTTTCTTGTAGTTTGCAGTTCCTTTTTCTTTTACTCTAAATGTGGAATTGTCATGTTTTATTTGGCTTTAGAACTAACTGTGGTCATTCAAATAAATGTTTGAAACTTAGAGTCTTCAAGTTGATTTTACTTAATTTTAGCCTGTTGGAATCCTTGAAAAGAACAGGAATATTTTTTCCCATTACTAAATATTTTTTTCCTGTAGTATCCAAGCAGTGTTAAAAAAATGAAAACCAAAATTGGCTAGTGGTGATTTTCAGAGCAAAATAAAATGGGGATGGGAATGAGGTGTTTAATAAAGTTGCAAATATAACTAATCAGATTCTTTCCTGAGGTATAGATTGAAGGGTCAGTGTCAAGCATATGAAAGTACCCTGAGAGGGAAAAACGAATCTGTTTTTTGGAATAGTGGGTAAGAAGAAAATAGATTTACACGATCTTAAGTGATTTTATAACTATTTTTTACATATGCCAGCTCCACATTTAGTTGGATATAATTGGCTTTATTCTTTTTTTTTTTTGTAAAATTTATTGGGGTGATATTGGTTAGTAAAAATTACATAGGTTCCAGTTGTACAATTCTATAGTACTTGTCTATGTGTTACAATATGTATTCAGCACCCAGAGTCAGCTTTCTTTCCATCACCGTATGTTTGGCTCCCCCCTCCCTCCTCTCACCTCCCTTTCTTGGCTTCATTCTTAATAACTTACAACTTAACTGTTCTTTGTCCTAATTCTGTATTTCTATAGTCGAAAGGGAAGGCATATCTAGTGGATTAGATCACATTCCATAGGATAGCACTGCTATAGTTTCTGTGGAGAATAAAGAGAGCTAATGAAGTACTGAGATCAGAGTTTAATTTGGGAGGCAACTGCATTGTCAAGGAGATAATTAAACTAGGTGATCTTGTTTCCACTCTATGTATCTGGGCCCCTCACTAGCTTATAAGCTTTTGGGAATAGTAGATAACTTTCTTGTTTCTGTATCATCTTCCCTTCTCAACATCAGTGCCTAGTATATGTTGTAGTTTTTAGTAAATCAAGTATTTGTTGAATTAATGAATTAAAACTCCTTTGCCAAAACTGTTAAGAATATGTAGACATAACTCCCTTAAAGAGAGTGTTTGAGCAAAAGAGATTGTCTCTGTCCTGCTATAAGAATGAATTGGTGATGAAACTGTTTTTTTCAAGATTTATTTTTATTGCTTTTTAAACAGAGAGACAGACAGACAGACAGACAGACAGACAGACAGAGAGAACAGGGAGGGCCCAGAGCAGTCTTCATAGTTGACAGCATTAGTTTTCCATATAGTTTCACTCCAC
>PVKE010003182.1:0-74581 GCA_004027555.1 Craseonycteris thonglongyai
GAGTGGGCACTAGATATAAGGTGATGGAAGGGGAACTGATACTGAGTGATGGGCACATAATACGATGCATGAATGATGTGAGGTGGACTTGTACATCTGTAAACTGTCTAATTGTTACCAACCAATGTAACCTCATCAAATTTAACAATAAATTAAAAAAAAAAAACAGAAAAAAAAGAAAATAGCAGATTCGTCAATATTGAATTTTGATTTTACCATTCTATTATACTTTAAAGATTTATTTTATTGTTTTTGACAGAGATAGACAGAGACAGACAGAGAGAAGGGGGAGGGCCCAAAGCAGTCTCCATAGTTGTACATCATCAGTTTTCGACATGGTTTAATTCCACACAGGTGGGCAGGGTCCTCACAGGGCTGAAACTGTGCTGGGGGCCTCCCCCATGGGAGGCACGCCCCCTCGAGCCAGGGCCCAACGGGGGCGGGGGGGGGGGCAAGAACTGAACTGGGGATCTCCTGCATGGGAAGCACACCCCAGTTCAGCATATGGGTTAGCATTGGCCAGCATTCAATCATCGGTCCCTGGGGCTACAAAGAGGGCACTTAACCTGCTGAGCTAACCCAGCTTCCCCCTATTATACTTTAATCACTAATTCAAGATCATCCACATACCAGAAAAAATCTGCTTTTTTAAGCAATTTGAGAGACTATGAATAGGCTAATGGACCAGTTACTGCCCGTATCAGTTTTCTAGAGCTACCCACCTAATGGTGAACAATGGGAGGCAACATTCTAATTCATTACAGTCCATGAGTTGTCTGATGTTGGCCCTATTAGAAATTAAAGGATCTTTTTGAAGTTGTGATATGAGAAAGACACCCTTGGGTGAAACATGTTGAAGAGGCTTTTAACAGCTGAATGGTAGCTAAGACTGTACTGTTTGAATCCTCAAATGTGTTTATTCCTCCTAAAATAGAGGTTACTCAACACAAAGTTCCAAAATTCTCCATGTTCTAGAAAAGTCATAAGAGAGAGCTAATATCATTATAAGAATGTTGCAAGTGGGCTATGAAACCCTGAGAAACAAAAGTAGTCATTGATGATTTATTCAGTCAGGAATCTAGAGACCAGCTACTCAGACCCTAATGAAAGCCACAGCATTTGCTAGCATTCGCAGTTTAGAGCACCAGTCACTTGCTACATGTGCTGTTGTAAATCCAAGTGACAGAAACCTGGGCCCCTTCATCATACCTTGGAGCTGAGCATCAGTAAACCTCCTTTCATCAACAAATCAAAGAAGAATATTCTCTGGCAATAAAGACTTACAAGTTTCCCACCTTATTCACTGCGTGTTTGACACTGAGGGGAAGGGGGCATAATTCCTATGTACCCTGTGTTACAGAACAGAAAAAAACTCTTAAAGCTCTGGTATGTATGTTTCATTTCTGCTCATTTTTATGGACCTCCATGGTAGACTCAAATTTCTTACGGATAATTAATACCTAGGCACATCCACAAGCACACAAACACACCCTTTCAGATGGACAGTTTAAATAAGAACTGATCACAGGTAGTTTAAATATTATTTTTATTTTTAAT
This sequence comes from Craseonycteris thonglongyai, assembly GCA_004027555.1. NCBI lineage: Eukaryota > Metazoa > Chordata > Mammalia > Chiroptera > Craseonycteridae > Craseonycteris > Craseonycteris thonglongyai. The sequence continues at coordinate 1,558 of PVKE010003182.1, forward strand.
ATTATTTTGAAAATGGACACCTTTGCAACTACTGTGTGATGCTTCTTTGTTTTAATCACAACTTCAATCATTGGAAATCGACTCCTCATCAGTGAGTAGCAGCCATGCGTCGGGGCAGTTGTGGTGACTCTTTTTCCTCCCTGTTGCCTCACTCTTCCTTTCCATATTTCCCTATTTCTCCATTATTTTACCTCTTTTACCTCTTTCTCCATTATTCTTGGCTACCCAAACCAATCAGGGCAGCACTTTTTATTAACCTAGCTGCATACCTCAGTGTAGCAAATGTAATCAGGACCATGGGCAGGAGGAAAGAAATGAGTTTTGGTGACTTTTCAGGAAGTTGTAATCCCACAGGTGAGAAACAGAGGTAAAGAGATTGAAATGGACCAGAAAGAAGGACAACGGACATGGTCATAACAACAGGATCGACAGGAATTGTGAAGGTATAGAAGAAGATAAGAGCCAAGAAATAGGCACAGACAGAATAAAGGAAAAATGGAGACTGTAGTGAGCATAAAGGATCCAATTCAGATGCACAATGTTGAATGAGGGCATTAAATAAACAAAGCTGACAATTCAAGAACCAGGAGAGGAAGGAATTCTGGGGAGCTTCTATAAGAACTCGGGAGGCCAAATCACCTACTGGAGAAGAGCCAGAGAAATGTTATTAATTAAAAAAAAAAAAAAAAAGCAACAAAGTGTGTATAAAAACAAGGGAGAAGGACATCAACCAGGCTTATGAATCAAGTCCTAGAAAAAGCAAAGGCAAGAGTGTGTAAGAACAGACACAGGCATTGAAGAGGTCACTTCTAAGTATAAACACGATATCAAAGGCTAGAATGTATTTTCACTGGAGGCATCCTCTCTTCCAGATCCTATGCACATGTAAATCGATTTTATATATTTATTTTGCTTTTTCTTCTTGAGGCTGTAGTTGGGAGGCATTCACCTTTTCATGCTCCAAGACTTTTGTTATTTCCTTCTCCATCATTATTGACTTTTAATGTGGTCACTCTGTCCTGCTGATGTTTAAACACAGAGTTGGGAGAGATGTTAGCAAAGCTGAGGGAGGGCCAAGGAGACCAGAGTTGCTGGGACTTGGAAACAATCACGGATGGAATGATCAGGCACACCAGGCTCAGAAACAGTTCTCACCAGAAAGCGGTGGGTGGCAGGCACACATCTGAATGGCTTTCCAGGTGGCAAGGGATAGAATTTAACTTTGAGATTTTTCAAAGGACAAAACACAGGGAAATTGCTAAAGTCACCAAGAGATGTGGTTTTGCTCACCAAGGTCAAATTTTCTAAATGTCAAGTGCATAGGCTGCCCTGGTAGTCAATGAGTTCCCTATAGTGCTTGAAATGTTCGGGAAGAAATTGAATGATTTGTTCATGGTAATAGAGGAAATAAGCATTAAAGAGAGTTCTTCTACAGATAATCTCTACTGCGCCTGAAAATGAATAGTGCAGATACCCTCTTCATAATACATTTAATTACAAGCAAAAACAATAATTATTAAAGTATGAATGCTTTTTATTTATTCTTTGGGTGAAAATATAATCAATAATACCATATATACAGTAATTATAATAACTATGTACTATCTAGTTCATTCTAGAAATAGAAAACATGCTATAAAATTCATAGTTATTTATTTTCTCTGTGTTTATGGTAGTTGCCTTGTAAAATGATTATTAAGTAAAAGTGAGATAGTATCATGCTACAAAACAGGAATGCTCTTTACGCTGCCTGGAGCATTCTTCCTTAGAGTCTTTGCACTGATAGATTCTTTTCATACCCAGATTCAGACCTCTTTCTCTTGAGTTCAGACAGGCTCTTATATCTGCTAAGGCACTGTATTGGCTTCTCATGGCTGCCATAACAAACTGCTACAAAGTGTGTGGCCTAAAACAACAGAAATGCAGTACTTCACAGTTCTGGAGGTGAGAAGTCCACAAACAAGTTGTCAGCAGGGCCTTGCTCTCTGAAGGTTTCTAGGTAGAATAATTCCTTGCCTCTTCCAGCTTCTGATGGGGCTGTCAATCACTAGTGTTCTTTATCTTACAGCTGCATCACTATGATCTCTGCTTCAGTTGTCACATCGCACCCTCCGTGTGTGTGTGTGTGTGTGTGTGTGTGTGTGTGTTTTCATGTCTCTCGTCTTATTAAGGACATCAGTAATACTGAGCTAGGGCCCACCCTACTCCAGTGTGACCTCATCTTAACTACCTACATATACAATGACCCAATTTCCAAATAAGGTCACATACTGAGGTACTGAGGGTTAGGACTGCAATAGATCTTTTTGATGGACACAACTCAAACTATAAACATGTCTGAAGTGAAGCTCTTAACTCTTTCCCAAAATATACCTTAACCTATTTATGGAATTTCAGTAAATGTCACTACAATCTATCCAGTTAATCAATATTAAAATTTAAGAGAAAACCTTGATTCTTCTGTCCCCATTATAGTCCACATCCAATCCATCACCAACACCTGCTGATTTATCTCCATAATGAATATTAACCCACCGTTTCCTCCATTTCTACTGACTTCTCCACTGAGAGTGCACTCAAGCTTCTGCCACCTTTGTCTCGGTCCATGGAGAAGCCTTCTAAGGATTCTCCCCATGATCCCTTTTACTCCTTTACCATGCATTTTCCATATTTTCCATATTTTCCATATTTTATTTATTTATTTTTTTAATTGTTAAATTTATTGGAGTGACATTGGTTAGTAACAATTATATAGGTTCCAGGTGTACAATTCTACACTACATCATCCATACATTACACTGTGTGCTTACCACCCAGAGTCAGTTCTCTTTCCATCACTGTATACTTAAGTCCTCATCCCTCCTTCCCCATCCCACACCCTCTTACCCTCACGTAACCACTAATCTATTAACTGTGTCCCTGAGTTTTTGTTTCTTTGTACAAAAGAGATCTTTAAAGACATAAATCTTTTCATTAACTCTCCTACTTAAAATTCTTTTAGGCTTCCCATAGCACCAAGAATAAAATGAAAACTCCTTACCACAGCCTGAAACATTCTCAGTGCCTTCCTTTCCAACTTGATCTCATACTGTCCCCCACCAACTACTGGGCTTTCTTTCACATCATTGGAACAGGTAAGCCTTTTTACTACCTGAGAGCTTTGCACTTCCTGTGTGGTAAACTCATCCCCCCAATTCTCAGCATAAATGGCTGTTTTTCTTGCATCAAGTTTCAGCTTAAATGTTTCTTCCACAGACAGGCCTTCCAATATCGCACCACATAAAACATTTTCTTGTTTCTCTCACGGCCTTAAATGGTCCCATTTATGGCTCCCTTCATGTCCGGACCCTTGCCATGCCTCACGCTGGGTGTGCACAATGACCACTCTTCTCTGTTCCTAGACATGTGAGCAAGCAAAGAATGCTGATTTTTGTATGTCACTGAGGTATGATTGTTGGTTATGTAGTAAAAATAAACTGATATACTTTCTGTCCCACCATTCTGTTTATTTTCTTAATAGCAATAATTACAATCTATATTGGAATCATTTACTTGATTATTTCCTTGTTTATTAACTCTTGTAGAAAGTGATACAGTGGAGACAGGAGGCATCTCATCACTGCCTCTCTAGGAGCTAACACGGTGCCTGACATGTGCACAAGATGTACTTGTGCAATGGATATATGAACTCCCGTTGGGGACTATTTGATCTATTCTCCATCTGACCCAATACTGTACTCTCTTTTGTTGTTGTCTTTATTAAATTTATCAAGATGGCATTGGTTAATAAAATTATATAGGTTTCAAGTGTATAATTCTGTAATCTGTATATTGTATTGTGTGCTCTCCACCCAGAATTAGTTCTCCTTCCATCACCATATATTATATTTGACACTCTTTACCTTCTTCTATCACCCCTGCCTCCCCCATTACTCTCTAGGAACCACTAAATTATTGTCTGTATGAGTTTTTTATTTATTTGTTTGTTTTATTCATTTGTTGCTTTCAGTTTTATATGCTACATTAGTGAAATAATATGGTTCTCGACTTTTTCTGTATGGCTTAATTTGCTTACCACAATAATCTCAAGATCCATCTGTGTTGTCACAAATGGCAGTTTGTCATCTTTTCTTATGGTCAAGTAGTATTCCATTGTATATATGCAACTCATTTCTTTGTCCAATCATATATGGAAAAGACACTTTGACTGTTTCCACGTCCTGGCCACTATGAATAATACTGCAATGGACATAGCATTGTATATAGCTTTATGAAAAATGGCTTCAGATTTTGGGGGCAGATAGCCAGAAGAGGAATTACTGAGTTGTATAGTAATTATATTCTTAATTTTTGAGGAAACTCCATGCTGGTTTCCATTGTGGCTGTGCCAATTTATTAATGTATTCCCACTAGTAGTGTATGAGGGTTCCTTTTTCTTGACAACCACACCAACACTTGTTATTATTTGTCTTGTTGATAATAGCCATTCTAATGGGTGCAAGGTGGTATCGCACTGTGAATTTGAGCATTTGTGTCATATATCTCTTGGTCATTTGTACATCTTCTTGGCAGAAATGTCTATTCAGGTCCCTTGCCTATTTTTTATTGAATTATTTGGGTTTTTTTTGTTGTTGAGTTGTATTAGTTCTTTATATACTTTGGATATTAACCCCTTATCAGAGGCGTTGTTTGCAAATATCTTCTTCCATTCAGCTGGTTACCTCTTTGTTTTGCTGACAGATTATTTTGCTGTGCAGAAGCTTTTTAGTTTGATATGGTCCCATTCATTTATTTTTGCTTTTATTTCTCTTGACTGTGAGGTCAAATTTATAAAAATTGAGTGGTTCAAGCGGTTACCACATGCTACTTATATGTACTCTCTTATTAAAAATACTTTCAATGAAACAAATTAAAAATTTTAACTTCAATTTCTTAGTTTTCAATGTTGGGAGTTGGAGACAGGTTTAAAGAAAAAGAAAAACATTTCTTCACTCAGCAAGAAAAGACAACACAGAAGAGCTCACTTTTTAAAAGATTAGATTTGACTTTTAATTATATTTTAAGCAATTCCATAGTTTGTTATACTTGACCTCAGTCTTTCTCTTCCTGACGGGCATATTTACATCTCAGAATCACCATGAGAGCTCTAAGGCTCTGTTTCTGATGATTCAACAGTCTTCACCAAACGATTTTCTGTAATAACATTCCTTCTGGCTTAAATTGAATTGGCATTCAGTGTACAAGTATTTCCCATCATTAATTCAAGTCAAAATGTAAAATTAGTTACTTCTGATTTGAACACTTGCAGAACAGTTGTTTTCCTATCTATGTCTGGCACTGATGAATTACTATAATTTCCTAGAAAAATAAATTCTCACAGCTCTTGGGGCTGTGGACAAGATTGTGGCAGACAACTAGTGTCCAAACTGCCCAATAATTGCAGAGTAGTGTTTTGAAAATATTAAAATCACAGGTCTTTAACAGTTTGCTAACCACTAAATAGAGGTTAGAAAGAAGGGATAGGCAAAATGATACTTTATACTTCACAAGCAAGCCTTCCCTTTCTTTTAAACAATTAACTAGTCTCACTAATACAATCCTGTCTTAAAGCTTGAGGCCTCACAGGCAGTGTTAAGAAAATTTAAAATTCATTGTTTTATAAGAGTTACTATCCTGCTACTCTGTTCTTTTTTTTGAAAAATTTTTATTGTTTTTAACAGAGACAGAGACAGAGAGAGAGAGAGAGAGAGAGAGAGAGAGAGAGAGAGAGAGAAGAGGGAGGGCCCAGAGCAGTCTCCATAGTTGTATGTCATCAGTTTTCGACATGGTTTTGTTCCACACAGGTGGGAGGAGGACATGCAGGGTGGGAACCAGGCTGGGGGCTTCCCACATGGGAAGCACACCCGAGTTCAGCATATGAGTCTGCACAGGCCAGGGCTGAGATTTGATCCTCGGTCTCCAGGGCTGCAATGAGAGCACTCAACCTGCTGAGCCATCCTGGCTTCCCCTGTATTCTTCTATTTTATACTTCAAGTTATTTCTTTTTATCTTCCAAAGTGAATAAACAAAGGAAACAAACAAATGTAAACCCTCAAGACAATCAAATAAGTACATGAGGTGAAAAGATAAGAAAACAGAAGGGGATTGAAAACTATTTTGTGGGGATGCCGGATAGCTGAGCAGGTTGAGCTCTTGCCTTGCAACAGCGAGGTTTGGGGATCGAATCACAGCCCTGGCCCATGCAAACCCATATATGCAGAGCAACTGGTAACCACTGGAATGGCAGCAAAGGTACTTGCCTCCCATGCGGGAGGCCCCCAGATTGGTTCCCACCCTGTGCAGCCCCACATCCACCTGTATGAATTGAAACTATGTCATAACTAATGACGTACAACTATGGAGACTGCTCTGAGCCCTTTCCCCTTCTCTCTCTCCTTCTCTCAAACAATAAAAATAAATAAATAAATAAAAACCAACTATTTTGTTACTTGAAGTGGACATACTTGCTTAACAGGGAAGTATAGACCATGTGGCTTTACCATAGGAAACAGCTTGTCTGGGCCAGAGAGATGAACCCACACTCCACTGTAACTATCTTCCTATTCTTAATGAAAGAAACTCCAGTCATCACCTGTCCCCAAACCGCACTGTCTCAACCAGTTCAAATGTCACAAACCCACTTAAAGGTTGCTGGTCACAGGTGTTAAGGAGATGCCTTTTCCCCCACTCCCCAAAGAACTCCAACTGCTTTTTCATGGACCCAAAAAGAGGTGTGATGTTTTCATTTCCTAGACTCCTTTATTCTGGAAAACACACTTTCTTTCCCCTTCAACAAAAGTATCTTACAACTTGTAGTCCATGTGGTCTGGGTGTTTTAAAAAGAGTTCTACCTTCTCTTCTCCTCACAGGCTCACAGAGCTCACTGAGCGTGCTTTGTTGGTGGTGTTGGGAGGAAGGTGAGCTGAGCTCCTGGGAAGATCCTAATGCTCCACCCTCTGATGGCTCTCCCTTTCCATTGTGTGTTCTCTCAAGGAGGAAAAAAAAAACCCAACTGGGGCACTGGAAAGCTACCTGTCCCAGAAAGCTCACAATGAACACACAGATCATGCTGAAACTTGGCAGAGGGAATCAATGAAAAATGCACATTCTTCTCATTCCTGCCTACATCTGTTCATTCTATTCAATGTGTATGCCTGAATACCCTATGGTGTGCTGAGCATGATTCTAGACACCAGGGATTACAGATATCAATCAGGGAACTGCCTGATTCTTCTCAATATTAATGGGATGATCCAGACGTTGTCTGTTCTTGATGGCATCCTTTGTCTTTTCCCTTTCTCTAGTTGTCCCTTAGTGGCTTCAGGAAGGCCTTCAAATGTGAAGTGGATTTGAAGGAGGGTAACTCATGCCAAACCCCACACATTCACCCTGTGTTTGCCATCTCTTGCAGCTGCCAGGCTTGAACCTTATTCTCTCTACCAGTGTTTCCTTCCCAAAATAGGCTGGATGCATAAAGGGGTGGAAGGGCGGGTGGGTCGGGGGTGAGGGTGGGGGATGTTTATAGTTGAGTAGATGCTGCCAGTGCTTCCAGTTCAGCATTTCATGGCTCCCGGGAAGCATGGCACTCCTCCCATGTGCAGGGCCACACAGGGGCACAGCACCGTCACTGTCATTGTGCAGGCCTCGCCTTGGGGAGGGCATGAGTGTAGCAGCATCTGCAAGAAAATTATTCAGTTCTTGTTCTGAGGGGAAAAACAACTAACTCTAGAAAGAAATCACATTTAGAGCCGAGTCAGTAAAGATCAAGACAGCATATTAGGCAGACTGCTGCCATAAGAAAGTATCACAGACTAGATGGCATTTATTTCCTCACGTAAAAAATGTAGAGGCTGAAAATTCAGGGTCAAGGTGTTGGCAGGTCTCTTGCATGCAGCCACCTCCTCACTGTGCCCTCACCAGGTCTTTCTTGCCTATGTGCACATGCCTGGTATCTCTTCTTCTTCTTATAAAGACCGAGGTTCTATTGGATCAGGACCCCACCATTATGGTTTTGTGTAACCTTAATTACCTCTTTAAAGGCCCTGTCCCAAACAGAGTCACAATGGGGCTATGGCTTCCGTGTATTAATTTTAGGGTCATAATTCAGTTCATAACAACTGTATAATACTATATGACCTTGCATGTGAATAGAATGCTGAACCTTTATAATGCAAAATTCTGTTTAATTACATAACTCTAAATATCTTTACTTGGTTATAAAAGGAAATGAAGAAGGAAGGAAGGAAGGAAGGAAAGAAAGGAAGAAAGATTTAAAGTCTACTTAGGTTTTATTTACAGTGATTTTTGGTTACACAACAAATATAGAATACAGCCACTGCATAAGATGGAACTCCATTTCACATTAAAGCATTTCCACAGGTTTCCTCTCTCTAGCGGTGCTTACTGTAGTGATTAGGAACGTAGGCTTTATGCCGAACTGCCTACATTCACATCTCAGTTCTTTAGGAGTGGCGAGAATATACACTCTCTGACCAGTTTCTTTATCAGTAAAATGGAGATGACAGTCAAAATTGCCACCTCCTTTTTGGGTTACAAATAAAATAATACTCTTGAAACATTGTCTTTTAAATAGTAAGCCATCAATATATGTTCCTTATTATTTTTCATTCTTTTAAGTTTTATGTGAGGTAAACAAGGTGCATATCATTATTTGTTGTCTTATAGGAAATAGGGTCTAACTGGATTGTCCAGGGATGCATAACAAGTTCCTGGTGGAACCTGGGCCAGAACTCAGGTCTCTCAAGTTCAAGTGTTCTTCCTAGTACAGGGCAAACTTGGAACAGGGTGGTGGACTCCCAAGGGGCAGGGAATGCTGGTGATATTATTCCATTATCCCCATTACTCAAGCAATATTATCTTGGCAGGAAAGCTCAGAGAACTTCACTCATCTCTCAGTCCCAGCATGGATGCACTTTCTGCCATTCTAAAAGTAAAAAACTCTGTTTCTGACGCTGACATTTCCTGAATGCCTGGCCCTGAGGACATAGATGCAGGGTGAGGCTCCATCTGTCAAAGAGTCAGACAGAAAATGGGAATGGCTCACATAATATAATCTACCCTACCACTGTGAGATGGCTGAGGGAAGACCCTGCTGGCCCAGTGAGTATTTTACAGCTCGCACGCACTGAGTCTATAGGGTGGAAGAATGAACTGGGTTTAACTCCAGACTGTCATCTCTGGGTTCTGCACAGAAGAGGAGCAGCATCAACCCTCAGGAGCCTCCAGTCCCTTCTGGGGTCCTTTTCTTAGAGCTGTTCAGCACAGGCACAAGTAGGAAGCAATGACCCTCTCAATGTTTGTCAATCAGTTGGTAGTGAGGCCACAAGAATGCACTGCCCTTGAAGCTTACAAGGGCCTATTCACTCTTCAGCTTGGGGCTCAGGGGTCACTCTTCATGCTTTTGAGTCATGCTGGGAGCCATTATTAGTATCCAAGGCCAGAAAAGAAGTGAAGCGAGGGTTAGTCTGGAGTTGTTCAGGGGGATGTCTCTTAATTTTTGCACTGATCACCCTTATTTTTATTACTATTTTGAAACTATGGTTCCATCAGAACATATCACACAACTAAACATGTTTAGCCAAAGTATATCAGGGTAGAATCAGAATGTTTCCACTCACCTTCCTGCCTCCAGCCCTGTCTGCTCTCATGCACCAACAGGATGTTGGCCATTCTGCTCTCTTTATTGGGACTTTCTGTGGCTTCCTAATGCCTCCCTCAGTAGCTTCAAGCTCTTCAATACAATCCACAACCTGATCTCATCCATATCTCCATCTTCTAGGACTCCCTTGCATCTACTAGCAAGCTGAAATTGAGCTAGGAGTGAGACACCTGGCATATGCATTTTGCTCTCAGAGCTACTGCCAGCACTCCATATGGGCTTACCCTTATTTTCAAAGCCACTACTTGGTGGCTTTCTACAATGACACTCCCTCTGCTCAGAATTCTTTTCCACCGCCCCTCCCCTGCTCAACCTGCTCATTATCCCCCTGAATTGTCAAAGGCTCAAAGGCCCAACTTCTGTTTCCCCGACATCACCCTCCGAATTCTATCAGTTTACTTACGTATTATGTATCATAAATTATCTGTTAAATGTGTCTGTCTCCCCACTGAACTGTAAGTGGCTTAGAACATAAACCACATCACATTTAGCTCTGTATTTTCAGCTCCTAGACAGGATGAGGGGAAAAGAGTCATTTATTAAATGTGTATGGACCTGAACCATACACAAGGACAAGAGAGGAAAATAAAAGACTGCTGCCCTGGAGATACCCATCCGTAAATATCCATGGCAACACTTGAACCAGTATAAGCCCCTCCAAATTCCATGTAGGATTTATGACTATTAAACTTGATTCTAACAGAGTGTGTTTTACAAACTATTTGGTGACATGATACCAGCACACATGAAATAGCATAGAGGAGTCAACTGTGTGAGAAGAGATATGAACTCAATCACATTTTAATAGTAGGGATTTGGACAAACTAAAGTAGGTGACAGAATTCATAGGAGATGGGGATGGAATTTGAACAGACTTTAGAATGTGGGAAAAAATTGGAGAGATGAAAGTGAAGAGCATTTGAGATAAAGGAAGAGGAGGTACAACCTGTGAACCCCAACATCTGAGTTCCTGTCTAGGTACAACTGGACTCTGCTGCATGTATGTATGTATAATGGAAGGAATGCACAGATCAATCAGCCAGTCAATTATCATCAGGCATCACCAGGCCAGAGCAAATGGCCCTCACAAAGAGCTCCGGTAATAAGGTGCAAGAGGGTTAAAAAAGGTGGCGAGGAATCAAAATGACAGTGAAACAGGTTATATCATTTTAATTTTAATTTTCAATACAATAGAGGCTTTGCATGAAAACCATACCTGAACGTCCTCTGAAATAGTCTTCAACTTCACATTTTATTTGTATGGTTTTCTACAGAACCCACTGTTGGTATCTTTTTTATTTTTTACTGGAGAAAATTTAATTTAAATATCTTGTCGTAGGTAATTGGTTGATGGACAAATGGGAGTACAGTGGGGTTTAAGTTCCATTTGAGGTATTCTTTCACAATTAGGCTGTACAGATAAATGTAAAAATCATTAACATTAACTGAAAATAGCCATTCACTGTAACTCCAGGACTAATAGTGATCTTGATATATCATTTAGAGTTTCAATTCAATACTGAAATTTCGGTTTATGACTTTGGTAAGTGGTTTGGTTTTTTTTTTGTTTGTTTTTTCCATTTGAGAGGGTTTTGTTTTGTTTTGTTTCTTAACAGCAGAACAGCCTTAAAAATAATTGTTTAATAGGCTAAAAATCTTTACTAAAGTAAGGTGGGGTTTTTTTTTTAGGTAAGTTTTTCAAAACCTATATCTGAGTTCAGAGTGACCAACATGAGTCCCTAGAGTTGCACAGGTGCTGTCACAGAAGGGCTAGTAGTAGTTACTTATGTGGTCAAATGCTCATATTCATATCTGTGTGCAGTGGCACCACAAAATGTAAGTTCCAGAAACTCTGGTCTTCTGCTTCCAGAACCAAATGCCAGTAAAGTTAGCCTTTGCTACGCTTGGACATCTTTTGGAGAGAAGGAACATCATGTACATGCAATGGCACCATCACTTACACTGCCTTTGGGGTTCACCTCAATGTGACATGTGACAAGTGAAGTTGCAGACACTAACACCCTATAGTCTTAGGAATACGTGTTTCCTCAGATGTATCTTCACATATTATGTCACAAGAGGGAACTAACAGTCTAATCAGATCTGAATGATACTTGGCCACTTAGAATTGGTCACAGGTCTAAGAAGATGATCAGTATGGTCTTTCTTATGCTTGGTGTTCTATCTGAACACCTACTGGTTCATTTCTTCCGCAAATATTCATCAGCACCTTTCTGCCAAAGACTATGTCCAGTGTTATAGGAAATAGGTTTAAAAAAATAGTTATGATGGCTTAGGACATTTTTCCTTGCATCTAAAGTATTTGCAAACTAAACCATCAATTACCGCATTTTATATGAGGGTTGTCCAGAAAGTATTTAGCTGTGTAAGTGTTCTCATTGTATTGACAATGGCTGGATGTGTTCTGGACAGCCCTCACATATTATCTGGAAGGATCCCTAAGTATTATATCTGAGATGGTGCTGTTTACTTGTGGATTCCAGGTAAGACCTAGCCCAGGGCTGAGCACATTCACAATTTCTCATTGACTGGGGTGGTTAAAAAAAAAAAAAAAAAAATCTCATTTTTTTATTAACTTGGGTTTATGGGTTTAAATGAGGTCCCTCTACAAAAATGCATTTTTACTTTTAGCAGGTTTGAGAAGCAATCACAAATAGACCACTTCACCATGGTAAAAATCTCACTTTTGTAAATTTTTTTAATTGGCCCATCTGGAGCTTGTCTCCAAGAAAACACATTTCATACATTGTGACTTTTAAAATTACACTCCACTCTTTTTTTTTTAAAGATATATATTTTATTGTTTTTGATAGACACAGAGAGAGTCAGAGACAGAGAGAGACAGAGAGAAGGGGGAGGGCCCAGAATAGTCTCCACAGTTATACATCATCAGCCTTCCACATTGTTTCGTTCCACACAGTTGGGTGGGGGCGGGAGGTGAGAACCAAAATGGGGACCTTTTGCATGGGAAGCACACCCCAGTTTAGCACATGGGTCCACACAGGCCGGGGCTGGGATTCGATCCTTGGTCCCTGGGGCTGCAAGTGAGCACTTAACCCGCTGAGCCAGCCTGAATTCCCCCACACTCTACTCTTAATTCTTAGATTTTTACATCAGAAAATGACAACTGGTGAATAATTGTATACTAGAACTTTTTTAACTGCTTTAATAATTTCTTTAAGAAACTTGTATTTTACAACTCTGGAACTTATGCTATTTTTATATTTTAATTATTTTCACAGAAGTGATATTCAAATGTTACTATTTTACTATTTTTATAATTTTTTAAAGATTTATTTTTATTGTTTTTGACAGAGAGAGAGCGAGAGATACAGAGACAGAGAGAAGGAGAGGGCCCAGAACAGTCTCCATAGTTGCATATCATTGGTTTTTCCACATAGTTTCATTCCACAGGTGGGCACGAGGCTGCACAGGGCAGGAACTGGGCTGGGGTCTCACCCCGGTGAGAACCGAACTGGGGGCACTCCCCAATTCAGCACATGTGTCCACACGGACCAGGGCTGAATTTTAATCCTTGGTCCCCAGGGCTGCAAAGTGAGTGCTTAACCCACTGAGCCATCCAGGCTTCCCCTATTTTTATAACTTTCATAGGAATAATATTCAAGATATTTAACCACTAGCCTAACCTAAACCAACTATTCAGAACTAACGGTAGTTGTATCACTGGGGCAGGATCCTGGAGTTCCTCAGATGAGCCAGATGTAATGCACTAGCAATCATATCACAAGGTGATCTCATGGTCCTTAGGGAGAAGCTGGGAATTAAAGCAGTATGGGCATAGAGGTGGGGCGGGGGAGTTGGTAAGCTCAGAAACATGGCTATTTATTATCCTATTGGGTATGTTTTAGTATTCTCTAATCCATATGACTGCACAGGTGCGTGTCTGCTGAATATCAGCCCAACCTTTTATTTTCACCATCACATATCTAAGACATAAGGCAAAACTCTCTTTCCCTGTCTGTGTTTGCCTCTGTTTGTGTCTCTCTCTTGTACTCATATTTACACCTGATTCTAATGATGATGATGCTAACAGAAGAAGCAGAAGAACAAGAACAACAACAACACAAAAACAACAATACAACAGCAACAACAACTAACACTTTCAGAGGCCTATCATGTGCCAGACATAAATGACATGAATTATCTTATTTAATTTAAACAACGAACCTATGAAGTAAAAAGTTTTTGTGAATGGCAGGAATTTAGAACTTAAATAAATACGGCAGCTGAGAGCTTTCTGTCCCACTATCAGTTTTCAGGTCTCCAGTATGATCTAAAAACCAGAGTACTACATTCGAAACAAATGAAGCTCAGGGTGTCTCTTAACTGGGCCATTGATATTTCTGCAAAGAGATAAGTGACATTTACACTGCTACTGACCATTTATTTCCGTGTCTGCAGACAGAGGTAATAGCGTCTGCCCATTGTATCCTTACCTCACCTGGGGATAAAGACTTGCTGAATTTCAGCCCAAGCTATCTTAGTACAGGAAGCTATTCTTGGACTGCTCTAGAGCAAGCAGAAATACTTTGGCCATTCTGGCTGGCATATGGGTGAGGGGTGGAAATTCCAGATACCCTGGTCTTAAGAACACCAGGGGGAAGCACAAATACCACTGGAATAATTCTGAAATATAAAGATGGGTTTATGTTCATTCAAAAAATAGTGTGATCTAATTCATAAGGTAAGCATCTTTCAATTTTAAAATGTTACTACACACAGAGGCAGAAATATATCTCTATACACTTGCATATGTGTGTGTGTACATGCACCAAAGATCTAGAGTTATCTAGAGAAAGAATCTTCTTCCATCCAAATGACTCACCCTAAATTCTTTGAAGTCAGATATACAATTGACCCTTGAACAACCCCACCCCCACAGTCAAAAATCAGTATATAATTAAGTTAGCCCTCTGTATCCGTGGATTCCAAGTTGGTTGAATCCACGGATGCAAAACCCAGGTATACAGAGGAACAACTGCATATTTATTGAAAAAAAAATCTGCAAGGGGTCTCGCTCAGTTCAAATCCCTGATTTATTCAAGGGTCAACTGTATAAGAAATATTTTGAACCTTGCCCCTTAAGGAACTCATCCAAAAAATAATGGGTCTGAGAAGGATTACTTGAGTGCTTCAGAAGACAGAGAGGAGAATAAGGTCAGAGACCCTCCTAGCCCAGGATAGTGCTCAGCTCTTAATTAAGAAAGAGAGAATGAGAAAGATAGACTTCACCTCCCTCCCCTCCAAGAGTATAAGTGACCAATATCACTCTGCTATTCTTCTTCCAACTAGTCAGATACGGACAGGTCAGGAAATAATAACTAACATACTCTAGGCACCCACTCTGAGGCCAACACATTATGTCATTGAATGTTCTCTACAACCCTAAGGTGAGCACTATTCGTACTTTCATTTTATAAATGAGGACATTAAGATTTAGAGGCACAAAACAACTTACCAAAAGCCCTAAGGCTAGTTAGTGGCAGAGGAAAGATTTCATTCTAAGTTCATGTGATTTCTGAGTCTAGACACTAGATCACTAGCAATTTTAGAGCCAACTCCTCTGCTCTTTCCTGCCAATCTAATGCAAATATGGTGCTGGATTTGTCCAAGTCTGTCACGCATTTGTATTTACAGTGTGATTAATGTCAAACTTAGCATAATGTTGACTTACAGAAGGCCTATTTTGCTGTGGTTTTAGACAGTACTGACTACAAGATGCTGGAAGAGAATATTTCATGACAAATGTGTGACTCCTGGAAACTGTCTCTGATGCCTAATGTCAAAATAACTGCATTTCACAGAAAAAGTCAGCTTCAAAACATAAACAACATAACAAGAGTCAGCCACAGATAGTGCATGCCAGAAATGAAACACTTTCTGTTGTGTGAATTAGCCATACCAAGAGTGTAAGCTTTGCTCTCTCAAGTTCTCAGAGCAAGTCAAAATTTGATTTGAAATTGGCACACAATTGACCAGGCTTGGGATGCTCAACATAATTAGGTACATAATCACTGACAGCTAAGAATGTGTAGTTAACAAAGTAACATTTTCCCCAACATCCTACCAAAAATATTGTCTACAGATTTTACTGAGTTGATTTATAACTCAACACTTGAAAAACTTAAATAACCTACTAGTATACAGAGTTGAAACTGAAGGGTGGAAGAAAAACCCTCACTTTCTTTATTTTGAAACATTAAGTCTCAAAGCTTTGGGCTTTCTCGGTGTGTTCCTCCGCTGAAATATTTCAGTCTAAAGTCTCACTTTACTCTTTTCTGACCCAAGCAGGAGCAATGTTATCTTCTCTATTTAAAAAGGAGTAAGAAAGAGAGTAAAGTCCTTTTATTAAACTAAATGTGCCATCTTTTTGGATGGTCTCAACTCAGTCCTGCTAATTAACACTACCCTTGGTGGAGCTAAAACAAACACATGGGCTTTTGTGTGCTAAAAAATATCTTCTAGTATCAAGTATCTGGTGCTTATAATCATTGTGAAATTGTATTTACCAAATTGCAACTTCCTGTCTGCCAGGCAGGTTTCTTTTTCACCAGCACTAGAAATGAGTCAAAAGGTAACTCAAGACCTCCTTTCCCTGTGGAGTAAGAGCAAAAGCAACTCCAGTTCTCAAGTACATGGCAAGCCAATTCATTTGAGATTGAAGCATGTGTAGACGGGAAGAAGCTAACAACTTCTACGACTCCTCCTGCTAGAAGTGCGCACATAGAGCATACTCAGCAGGTACCACAGAGAAGGGAGACTACAGGCTAACTATCAGGAAGAAAAAAAATGTATCAAAAATATCAAAGACCTACAATATGAATAGGCAGTCATTTTACACATGAGAAATGTCCACAGAGAGATAGAAAGTAAGATAATAATGAGGAAGTCAGTAGCCCAAAAAACAAATTACCTTTGGGAGGATGTATTAAATGTGTGCAGCACATATTTATAATAAGCTACCTCATAAAAAAAAAAAAGAAAACATGACAACCTAAAAACCTATGGGGCTCTCTTCTAAGGAGCAGCAATAATAATAATACTCCAGATATGTGTGAGAAGGCAGAAACTCAAAATCTCTACTGCTTCTTACTTGCACTGAGAGAAAAAGTCCAGGTGTGGAGGCTGGCCTGATAGCAAAGGTGCCGGCCTGGCTCAGCTCTGGGACACTCGGGAGCTGTTAGAACCAGCCCTGCCAGGTGTCCATCCACAGAGCTGGGCCTACCCTGACACCCATTCACATATGCACAGGTGATTCTAAGGGAACTGCAGGACTGGAAACCTCGGTCTAGAGCAAATGCAGTCCCTCATTCCCTTGGAGCTCTTAATTACCTTATGCATAAGATAAGCCAGGAAACAGCCCTGTTGTCTCACTGAAAAGACTATAAGACGAGTTCACAGCATCTCACAGTATCCCTTCCTGAGGGTGAATAAGCAGTATTGACTCCAAGTCTTCACATTAAGAATTGTTTTACTCCTCAGAAGCCTAATGACTTTCATCTTAGGGACTCTGAATGCTTTACATTGGCAGTGTCTAACCTTTTAGCTTCCCTTGGGTCACACTGGAAAGGAAAATATTCTTGGGCCACACATAAAGTATACTAACAATAGCTGATAAGCTGGAAAAAAGGTCACACAAAAATATCTCATAATGTTCTAAGAATTTGTGTTGCGCCTCATTCAAAGCCATCCCGGGCTGCAGGTTGGACATGGCTGCTTTAGATAATTATTTTCCTCTCTGATATAGCTGCTAAAATGCTTGTACTTTTCAGTGAATTCACCTCTGCTAAAGTCTGCAGAACGTTGGATATTAATTTTATCCTTGCTCTTATCTTTTCTCCTATATTATACATTATGCTATAAATATTTTTGTAAGTCATTTTACATGCTATTTGGAATAAATTGAGATATAAAAAAGAAACGAAATATTTATATTTGATAAAAAATACTATAAATATATAAACTTTCAACAGTTCTGAAGGCATGGAATTATTGAAAACTGGTTTCACTACTGTAACTGTTATGATCCTATTAAGTTTATCTTATGGGATGAATTGTGAGAAAGTATCATTAAAGTTATAATAAAATAAATTACATTGATACCTTCTCGATGCTGAATTATTCTAAGAATGGGTAAGTATATCTATACCAGATGAGGTTACTCCCATGATCATTATGTCTTACCATGGAGAATGATGAATCAAAATATTACAATCAGACTGTAACAGATACAAACTGTTCTCAAGTCCAGACACTTCACGTTCACAGTTAGGACTTTAAAAAACATCTTTGGCCTCTTATTTGTAAAACAGGAAATCTAATACAGAATCATTTTTTTTTAGCACATATCACAAATGAGCTACACATTTACAATTCATTTTTCAACCTGAAACAATGTATCCTAGAAAACATGACAAATAAGGGTGTATAGAAGGCAGAAATGAAAACTTGTATTAATTATTTATCAGTTTGAACACAAGCTAAACTAAAAAAAAAAAAAGCAATTATTGGCTCATAGTGCACAACTCTGTGTACTATGAAAAAGGTGAGTTAAAAAAAAAAAGCAAACAATTTGAGGCATATTAAGAGTCCTAAATCATGACTTGGGACATTACAACCCGTAAGGGTTCAGAACAGAGTGCTTATAATGGACTGCAACGAGGGGGAAATTCACACACAGAGATTACATTCTTTCTACTGTTTTGGAAAGAATCCATCATGTTGCCACCCCTCCTTTGCAAAAGGCCTCATCACTTATAAATGCAGGTGAAACCATAGGCCAGTTACTCTGCAGTCTGTTCGATGTGGTATCCTACCTGAAGAAAGATGAAGTAAAGCCAAATAATGTTTTTCAAGTTTCTTCCAGGATTAAAATTCCATGTTGAAGCACCAGAGACTTTGGGAATCACCGGGTAATTGGCAACTTCTCAGATGCGATATAATGTGGAAAGTTTTATGATTCTTCCATCCAAATAGGCATGGGAAACATTTTTTTTTTTTAATTTTTTTTTTTTAAATATTTATTTATTTATTTATTTATTTATTTTTGAGAGAGAGAGAGAGAGAGAGAGAGAGAGAGAGAGAGAGATACAGAGACAGAGAAAGAACTGAACTGGGGGAGCTCCCAGTTCAGCATATGGTTCCGCACAGGCCGGGGCCGGGATTCGATCCCTGGTCCCCGGGGCTGCAAAGTGAGCGCTTAAGCCACTGAGCCATCCTGGCTTCCCCTTTGGGAAACATTTGAATAATTTTTGCAAAAACACTTTGGGTCTAAATAAGGCTCCAAATAAAAATCTGAACATTCCTTTACCACACACAAACATACAATCCCATACACCTGCATTTATAAATGAAATAAAACTAGCTGAGAAGTATGATGAGATGGGTAATATCACACATGTTTTTCACTAACTCAAACACTGTAAAAGAAGCTGAGCATCTTAAGAGTACTTTAGCAATATTTAAGTCTGTATAACTTTTCTTCTCCAGATCCCAGTCACCAAAATCACTATAAAATAACTTAGCTATAAAAGCCATACCACCTATTCACATAGACTTCATCATATTTTATTTGGATAATGTAAATTACTTGCAAGGAAAAACCACAAGCCTTCAAATTTCTTAGCTGAGCAATATTATTTCTAAGTTGTATTTTTGTTCCCTAATTTTTAACCCAAACTTACTCAATGACAGGAAATTAAAAAGTAACCATGCCCATGCCAAGTGTAAGTAAAGGTGCTTGTTTAAGAATCTCCATCCATTTCAAAATTCTCATATCCAATCCAGTTTCTTCTCCTCGCCTTTAATATTTCAGCACTCTTAGAAATCTGGGCTCTAGTGATCCTTATGTAAACTTCCTGTATGAAGAGTGGATGCAACAATGGGATATGGGCACTCACACTGCAGTTACAAAGCAGCGTGATAGTTAAGAATGAGTGCTGAATTAGAGTTTAAAATGTGGGATTCTAAATTGGTTCTACTGCCTGCTTACTTTGTGGTTTTGATAAATTATGTAACTTCTCTAACATTTCAATCTCTCTATTGGTCAAATTAAAGGAAAGGGCAGGGAAGGGCAGGGAAGGGTAGGGCAGGGCAGGGCAGGGCAGGGAAGGGTAGGGCAGGGCAGGGCAGGGAAGGGTAGGGCAGGGCAGGGCAGAGAAGGGAAGGGAAGGGAAAGGAAGAGAAGGGGAGAGAAGAGGAAGGTCAGGGAGGCAGGGGAGGGCAGGGCAGGGCAAGGCAAGAAACCAGCTCTATGCAACCCATAAGTATAGTTGTAAGGGACAACTTAGATAACATTTAAAGCTTTTTAAAATTATACAGGGCTATGCTTAATTTGTCCAATTTCTTTCAATTATTCCATGTATTCAAGATAATATAATAGAGAAGAAAGTAAGAACCATGACTTTGAAACCACTGTAGCCTTGATTGGAAGTTGGTAAACAGGTGTTGGGCGTATCCTTAAATGAAATAACTGACCAAAGAACATTGTTTATACCATGCTTAATTTACAAAATTAGTCTTCAAACTCCACTGTGAGAGTCCATATTGAACATGAAAAGAAAGTAGGAAGGAAAGGAAGTGAACAGAAGGGAAGGAGTATATTTATACAGCTTAGAGTAATAAGTAGAAAATTCATTAACGTGGTCTGCATGCATAAAGCTCACATGCTGTGCTATATTCAACCAATGATTAGGTGAGAGTAGCATACTCTACAGAAGGTAACACCCAAGCACTGACTTACTATTCTCAGACAAATGGAACATTCTATAGGCAGGAAGGGGAAAAAAGCTGTGCCAAGTTCCAGAATATGGTAGAGACATCATTTTAACAGATTTCTTCTAAAACTTGTCTGCTTTGGGGAAGGATTTTTTATGCTCCACTTTCTGGCTTTATGTGATCAAACAGTACTTCTCCCTTTTCAAATATTCAAGCAAATGTTAGTCTCCTAAACTCTTCATCTGCCCCTTCCTTCTCATCCCCTGGACCTAAATAATCCACTTCAGGAGTTGGATCTTTTTAAAATAGACATGTACACACTTCCTCCATCCACACACATACTTTCTTCCCCCTTTTTGTCATCACCCTCAGGATTAAAAATTAGCAAAAACAAGTTAAAACATTGGATATGTTAAAATTTTACTTCCTGACAGTTTATTATGAGCTGAAAACACAACTGCATTGACCACCCCAATTCCCCTTGCCCACTACAGACACATAAAGAGACTGGCACTTTTTAACTGGGAGCTGTACAAGTTGGTACAGGCTTGAGATAAACAGTAGCCTCGAGAGTTGCAGGTACATCTCTGTGCAGAGGACATGGACCTGCTTTCACTTTTCAGAGGCCTCAAAAAACATATTGAGTTGCTGTTGGCCAAACACTACCTGAAGGAGGGGCTCAATGTTAATTATGTCAAACTAAAATCAGAACTGTCAGTAGGCACTCCTCACCATCCAGAACAAATCCATTCTCTCCAATTATATAAGAACAATCTTTAGTGGTTTGTTCTATTCTTCCTATTGTAGACACAATGTTATACTTATTCAACATTCTTTGTAAATATAATTTCAGAATTAGATTACAAATTCCTGGAATTTAGAGACATTGGTTATTTTTATTTCTTTATATCCTAAGTCCTAACTTAGAAAACCTCTAATAAGGATTTCAGAGGTACTGGATATATTAATGAGAACATAACAATAATATACTATCATCTTCATTGTTGATAAAATAATTATATCACATATCTGTACTGTAATTAATTAGTTACATAAGCACAGGTTTTGCTCTATTCTTAAATGACAGCACAAAAGTATTTGGCTTCGAATGCTATGTAATATTGAGGGTTATATCATTCATACAGAAAATACCTAACCTTGTATTATAATAGTTATATACCTACATATAAGGGTTATTTTTTCTAACTTTATACTTCTAGTAGTACAACTCCCTTTCTGAAACTCCTCCTAACCTTTGATCTCCACCCCATAATTAACCTAAATGTGTATGGGGGGGAGTGTATTTTAGTTTCATCATTAAGTCAGATCTTATATTAGTGCTACGTTTCTTTCCAGTAAGTTTAATATTCATGAAGTTGGATTCTATTAGTCTCCTTTTCAAAACTATTCTTGGTTTTTCACAATCTAAACTCAAATAATACTTATCATAAATGATTGCTTAAAATTGTCTTATTTTTCTAGGATAAAAAAAGTATGAAGGAGGCCAATCAGTGGGGTTAGCGGGAATTGTCTGAAAGGCTTTGAAATACCGGTAGCACAATTGGTGAACCCTTTTGGACAAAGTGGCTCCCTCTGGTGGAAACAGAACCCTCACTCTGGATGAGAGTTGTTATATAACCCAGAACATTAGGATGCCAGCCTTCTGAAGATGTCAGAACAAGTAGGAAGTCTGCTGTTGGTTATATTGATAGTCTGTGGCAGGTGGGAAAACTGAAAAAAATAAAAAAAAGTCTAAAACCAGAATCATTAGTTGGACTTCAATTAAACTGCTCTAATAACTACTACACCATACCCTCTGAAGTAACGAGACAGGAGAACAACCCCGAGCAGTGATGTGCCTGCAAAAAAAATGCACACTTGGGAACTGAGAAAAGCTTCTCCACAGCCGCTAAGTACGTGGTACGATGTGACTCACAAGTTTTTCAAATGTAATCACAGGGCCCCAGGAGTGAAGGAACAGTGAAATACCATGCTCAGGAGCTGTGAAAGGTCTGTGTATATCAGAGGAAGAATGAGCTGGGCCGCTTGGTCCTGAGTTCATGAATGAACAAAGACACGATTTCAAAGCAAAAACAAAACAACAGAATCTGTCTTGTGTTCTAGACAGACACTCTCATTGTTCTAAAGGTCAGTGGGTTTTCAAATTAAATAGTTGGATTGGGAGGAAATCATGATGTCAGAGATTGTTTATTTTACCATACTATCTCTTCATATCTGTGGTCTTTCTGTTTAGACTAAATTTGTTCATCATATTTTCTGCTATTGTCAATTGTATGGGTTTGTCTTTTTTTACATTTTTTTTAAGTTTTATTTATTAATTTTTTGACAGAGAGAGAGAGAGACAGAGACAAAGAGAGAACTGAACTGGGGGAACTCCCCAGCTCAGCACATGGGTCCGCACAGGCCAGGGCCGGGATTTGATCCTCGGTCCCCGGCGCTGCAAAGTGAGCGCCTACCCCACTGAGCCATCCCGGCTTCCCCATGGGTTTGTCTTAATGTGAGAAAACAAAATAAAATGTTTTACTTTAATACAACTTATAAAAAATGTAAATGCTATGTAATCTAAAAAATTGAGCAAAAAATTTTGTAAGGGACAAATCTACTTGTTACATCATCTAATTCTCCAACAGAGTAATGTCTGTTCACTCAATATCTATACCGCTCCTTGCTGTGACATCCAGGTACCGGTACACTAAAAAATGTATCTGGAACTGAGCAGAAAAAAATGTCTCTTCACACATTATAACCATGTCCCAGATGTCTTTGTCTAGATGGCCATTTATGTGGGCTCCTGGCCAGCTAGCATCTTTACCCAGTACATCTATTTCACACTACTCATTAAAGGCCAAATGTTCTCTCCAGGCAAGATGCTGTCCTTCGACAGTGCTTTAGGGGAAGACAATATGGAGCACCTTGTAACCATCTCCCACAAAGAGTTATAACATGCATTCATTCAGATCAACTGAAGAAAAACTTGCCCCTGTCCCTGCCCCTGCCTACACAAGATGCTAAGAAATGTGCACTGTGGAGACGACTTCCCAGAGGATGGGACCTGGGTGTTAGCTCTAGCCATCATCCCCCCCAGTCTCAAGAGGATTCATAGCATTCACAGCTCAGTCACACAGGCTCAGCATCCCACACACTCAGGCCTCCTGGCCAGGGGACTAACCATGTGCACTTTGTATACACAGTTCCCGTTGACCCTTGTGTGAGCAAGTGTCAGAGAGCCAGTGTGGGAAGAGGAAGTTTTACTGATTCACCAATGAAAACATTCCAAGACTTGCCAGAGAATAAATAAATACCCCAGTGACTGTTCAGTGTCCTGTCCATAGAACAGCGCCACCCTGAGGAAGAATGCTGCCCAAGATGAATGTGTGAGGGGATCATTCTGGAGGGTAAGGGTGGAATAACCTGTGTCTGGCAGAGGGGACCTTCTGAGAGCCTGAGAGGAAGCTATCTGTCAGAAAGTCAATTGCTACCATCAGCAGGATGAGTGTGTTTGATGGAGGGTTCACTCAGCTATTGTCATATACCTGTGGGAGGCAGGAAAAGCAATGCTGGGAAAACCCACAGCAGCTTAAGTACATTGTAAAATGGTAGTAGGTACCTCAAGCTAATAAAATAACTCAGGGACTTCAACCAACTTTCTAAGTTGAAATAAATTTTTCAGTTAAATGAAATTTAGAAAATACTTCTTTAGAGCACTATTGTGCTGATAACTTTTAGTTTTAACACTAAGCTGCTCAAACCCCAGAAATGTTTTATCAAAAAATAGTTATGGCATATAAAGAAGGGGTATTCTATACACAAGTTTAACCAGCTAACTATAATCCCAGCCTCATCAAATTTCCAATATGTTTGATTTAATTTATTTTTTTAAAGATTTATTTTTATTGTTTTTGACAGAGAGAAGGAGATACAGAAACAGAGAGAAGGGGGAGGACCCAGAGCAGTCTCCATAGTTGCACACCATTCATTTTTCCACATAGTTTCATTCCACAGGTGGGCGTGGGGCCGCACAGAGCAGGAACTGGGCCAGGGTCTCACCCTGGTGAGAACTGAACTGGGGGAACTCCCCAGTTCAGCATATGGGTCCACACGGGCCGGGGCTGGGATTCGATCCTCGGTCCCCAGGGATGCAAAGTGAGCGCTTAACCCACTGAGCCATCCCGGCTTCCCACCAATATGTTTTGTTGTGAACATACTATGTCTGTATAAATGAGCACTCAGTACAGTTGATCAACACTTTGTGTTACATTGAAATTTAGAGTTTAGAAATGCTTATCTTATAGAATCCAAACTGAGCTAAGCAAATTGTGACTATTTATTTATTTATTTTTAGAAAATTGTGATTTGAAAAAGGAGGGAATACACACACATATATAGTCATAACTCGGTACTCAACTGCTTAGAAACTCATTGATTGTTCGGTGCTTGACGTGCAAGCTAAAACTTATCAGTGTTGATTTCCTAGTGACTTGCTACCCTTTCCACCCAAAACAAGGGTCATGTGTTAGTCAGTAACTCTTGCCCTGTGTAAATCCCCTGGAGGCCTTAGACTAGCTTCTGTGGTCATTTTGTATATTTTTAGTTTGAGAATGCATTAAATTTATTTACATTATTCCCTATGGGAAAAACGTGTTTGGTACTCATTGTTTTTGGTACTCATCATACCTCCCAGAAGCACTTAATGATGAGTATCGAGGTGCCACTGTACATATAGTTATTATTAGGGTTGCCAAATTTAGCAAATAAAAATTCAGGACATCAGTTAAATTTGAGTTTTCAATTAAAAATGAATAATTTGGAGATCTGAGATGGTGGCATAGGTAAACACTGTGCCTGCTTCATTCCATGAACACATTAAAATTCCAACCAAATGATTGAACAACCAACATGGAGAACCATTTGAACAAAGTTTTATAACTAAGGACACAAAGAAGAGGAGGCCACATTGACACTGGTAGGAGGGGCACAGATGTGAAAGGAGCCAAGCCTCTGGTGGCAGCACAGAATCAGGAGGAATATCTCAGCCACGGACGCTCTCCTGAGGAAGGGTAAAGAACCCCAGCCCCATACCCAGCCCCACAGCCTGGAGCACTGGTGCTGGGAAAAGCAGTCCCACAGCATCTGACTGTGAAGAATAGAGAGGACTCCGACCATCTGGTTGGGACAGAAGACCGCAAGAAAACCCAGACGTCCTCTTAACATGCCTGTGCAGACTCAGTCACATACAGGTACTCACCCTGGGCTCTGGCAGAGGGGTGGTGATTCAGGTGGTGCTGGAGGTATAGGGGGGTAGACTGAGGTGTGTGGCTTTGGGGCAAGGGTTGGAGAACAATCGCCATTTTTCCTTGGTGGTCCTCCTCCCACACAGCCAGCTGGTAGGTACCATCTCTTCCGTTACACCCACACCCACATGGCCAAATTTAAACATGATTGGTCTGGTGAGCTCTGCTTGCTCCACCCTGCGGACCCAACTGGGACCCCACGCTGTCCAACTCCACCAGTATGAGGCACTCTCTCTAGTGAACATCCAGCCCACCCAAATTGCAATCTTTCTTGGAAAACTGTTTAAGTCTGCAGGCCCCAGACTGGTGGCAACCAGTATCAGTGTGCTCTGAGCCTTGTACTGAGTAGCTCCAGGTATAGCATTGGCACCTAACCAGAATCTACAGAAGCACTCAGCTCAGATGACTAGCAAGATGGTGCCAGGGCCCAGAGGGCACCTACTATATAAAGCTATCCAGCAATACTGAGAGACATAGCAAATCTACCTAATACATAGAAACAAACACAGACATGCATCCAAAGTGAGGGAACAGAAAAATACATCTCAAATAAAATAAGAAAAAATTTCAGAGGAAAAACTAAATAAGATGACGGAGAGCAACTTATCTGATAAAGAGCTCAAAATGATAGTTATAAGGATGCTCGAAGAATTTAGTGAAAACTTCAACAGAGAGATAGCAAGCATAAAGAAGGGCATAGAAACCATAAAAAAGCACCAGTCAGAAATGAAGAATAAAATAACTAAAATTCAGAATGCAATAGAAGGAATCATCAGAAGACTGATGGAGCAGGGGATTAAATCAGCGAATTGGAAAACAGGGTAGCAGAAAATATCCAGTCAGAACAGCAAAAAGAAAAAAGAATAAAAAAAAAAAAAATGAGGATAGTTTAAGGGGCCTCTGGAACAACATCAAGGGCAACAACATTCGCATCATAGGAGTGCCAGAAAGAAAAGAGAGAAAGCAAGGCAATGAGAACCTATTTGAGAAAATAATGACTGAAAACTTCCTTAACCTGACAAAAGAAACAGACATACAAGAGCTCAGGAAGCACAGAGTCCCAAACAAGAGACCCAAATAGGCCCACACCAAGACACATTATAATTAAAATGGCTAAGGTTAAAGACAAGGAGAGAATCCTAAAACCAGTAAGAGAAAAGCTACTAGTAACTTATAAATGAGCTCCCATAAGACTGTCAGCTGATTTCTCAACAGAAACATTGCACACCAGAAGGGATTGGCAGAAAATATTCAACATGATGAAAAGCAAGGACCTACAACCAAGATTACTCTACCTAACCAGGCTATCATTCAAAATTGAAGGACAAATAAAGAGCTTCCCTGACAAGAAAAAGCTAAATGAGTTCATCACCACCAAACCAGTATTACAAGGAATGTTAAGGGAACTACTTTAAGATGAGGGGGGAAAAGCAAAATTAAAATGGCAACAGATACATATCAACAATTATCTTCAATTTAAATGGATTAAAAGCTCCAATCAAAGGACATGAAAGGTATTGCACTGAGTGGAGTGTCAAACAGAGGAAGACAGATGCACATTGACTTTGCTTATAGATAAAATTCAAAGAAGAAAATAAACAAGTGGAACAGGAACAGATTCGTAGCTATAGAAAACATTTGGTTTGTTGCCAGATGGGAGGAGGGTTGGGGGAGGAGGTAAAATAAGTGGAAGTGATTAGGAAGTTAAGATTGGTGGTTACAAAGTAATAGTTATGGAGATATAGGGTATAACATGGGAATATAGTCAATAATGTTGCAATAACTATGGGTGACATCAGATGGGTACTAGATTTGTTGGGGTGATGGGAGGAGGCTGGGAGGGGTGGGTGTAAAGGGGGAAAAATCAAAAAGTACAAATTCATAATCACAAAATAGTTACAGGTATGTAAAGTGCAGCATAGGTAACACAGTTAATCACATTGTACTAAATATATATGGTGTCAGATGGGAACCAGATGTATCAGAATAAGAATTTTGTAAATGATATAAATGTCTCATCACTATACTGCCCACCTGAAACTGATATAATATTGTATGTCAAAGGTAAATGAGGGGAAGCTGGGATGGCTCAGTGGGTTAAGCGCTCATCTTTGCAGTGCTGGGGACTGAAGATCGAATCCCGACCCTGGCCCGTGCGGACCCATATGCTGAACTGGGGAGTTCCCCCAGCTCAGTTCTCTCTCTGTCTCTGTATCTCTCTCTCTCTGTCAAAATAATAAAATTAAAAAAAAGGTAAATGAAATATAAAGATAAATGAGAAAAAAGTTGATAGAAAATGAATAATTTAATTTTTTGTATAAATGTGTTCCATGATATTTAAGATAAAATCATACTAAATTTTTATTTGTTGTTTACCTGAAATTTAAATTTAACTGGCCATATTGCATTTTATCTAGTAATCATAATTATTATCTATCCATATGTATGTATAGACTACATATAATTTGTATGTTATTTTTGGGAATTTTGTTTCTCTGTAGGAAAGAAAGAGGTTGAGAGAGAAAGAACAAATATATAGATTAAATAATTAGTAAGAATAAGAAAAAATCATTAAATTTATGGAGACAGAGTATCTATTTTCTCTGTAACCATGAAATAAACAGGGAGCTTACTGGCATTTTAAAAATACTATTCTAAATAAAAATTATCTCATCAATATGTTAATACTGACATTATTAAAAATTCCTCCTAACATTTCTTTCATACATTTAATGATTAGGATACATTAGATCCATAATTGGAATACAAAATTTGGGAGACCATTATATATAATATATATTTATATAATTTTATATTTATATATATATATAAAAAGAGAGAGATGAAATCTGATAAACATCTGACAAAGTAAACTGAACCTATTCTTCATATGTAAAGTGGGAAAATAATAATAATATTTCTTAGGATATTGTTATAAGAAATAACAAAAGTCAAAACTCTTTGTTAAATGTGAAAAAAAATTTATTATTAAATTAGTGAATAATTTAAACATAAAAAATGTAAGAACACAAGCTTCTTTCACATTCCTCCTATATATATCTAACATAGTGACTCAAGCTTAAAATTGCAGCCCTTCAAGAAAAACAGTTCTGAAAAGACACTGTTAATTAAAAATCAAATAGAAAGAACACTTTACCACAGAGGAAGCTGTAACAACTTTAGAGAGGCTCTCCTTGGCCAAATTATTTTCCAAGCTATCATAACTCAACTTAAAAAAAAAAAATTCTAACTGCAATGTTTAAGAAATCACTCTGCCATAAAAAGTATCTCAACATTTGCAACAACTTGGATGGAACTAGATGCTATTATGCTAAGTGAAATAAGTCAGACAAAGAAAGACAAATACCATACGATTTCACTTATATGTGTGGAATATGAAAAACAAAATAAATGAACAAACACAATAGAAACAAACTCATAGTTACAGAGAACAAACTGATGATTGCCATGTGGTAGGGAATTAGGGGGCTGGGTGAAAAAGATGAATGGATTAAGAAGTACAAATTGGCAGTTACAAAATAGTCATGGGGATATAAAGTACAGTATAGGAAATAGTCAACTATATTATAATACTATGTATGGTACCATCAGGTGGATACTAGATTTATTGCGGTAATAAATTTGTAAGTTATATAAATGTCTAACTACAATACCGTACACCTGAATCTAATGTAATACTGAATGTCAATTATAATTGATAAGTATTTTTTTATTTAAAAAAGAAAAATAAATCTTTCAAACCATATGGTAATTCTACTCTCCTCCTTCAAGCTTTGTGTCCCTAAAGCTTACATTCTTGTGCAAAATGTAGCCAGTTTATTCTTGTTATTCATGGTAGTTAGTTATGTTCTCTAACACTTCTGTAAACACAAAATAGAGAATACTGAATTATTGGTCCCAGGGGAAATCTACAGTTAGGTTCCTGGGAGCCTCTGGTTATAGAATTTTCAATTGATCAATACATAGCCTTGTTTGATGTGTGTGTCTGTTTAAAGACACCTTATTCAATATATATTGTTGGTTCATTAACATTGAACTCATAGCCAAGAGCACTATGACTCATGCCTGGACAAAACCACTTTGATAAATGTATTTTCTCCGTAGGGCATATGACAGATTTCTCACTCTTAGGAACACTAGACAGCACTTCAGCCCTAGAGCGGGGACCATTTTTAAACAGAAAAATCACCAGCAAAAAGGAACAAAAGTGTGGAAATTGTGGCATTAAATAGACTGTAGAAAAGACGCTTATTTACAGCCTGAGAGCTGAAACAAGAAGGCAGAGCATATCCTTATTCTTGGTCAACTGAGAATGTGTATGGTGGACAACTCCAACTTTTTTGCCACTCTACCCATGGTGTGAATGATCACAAACACTGAAACTACATTTTGTACAAACGTACAAATACATTTAAGAAGTAGGCAAAGTCACAAATACAGAAGTTGGGAATAAGAAGGATCAGCTCTATTAAAACTTTAGAATGTATTCTAAAAAAATAGGGGATGTCATGATGGCTCAGCAGGTTGAGCACTTATCTTGCAGCCTCAGGGTCCAAGGATCAAGTCCTGGCCCCGGCCTGTGCAAACCCATATGCTGAACTGGGGTGTGCTTTCCACATGGGAGGCCCACAGTTTAGTTCCTGACAGGGTGAGCTGTCTGTGTAGGAGGCCCCTGTCTCGAGAGGGTGTGCCTGCCATGCAGAAGGCTCCCGGTTCGGTTCCCGCCCTGATGACGTACAACTATGGAGACTGCTCTGGGCCCTCCCCTTTTTATCTCTCTCTCTCTCTCTCTCTGTCAAAAACATCAAAATAAATCTTTAAAAATAATTTAAAGTTGTACTTTAGTACCACCAACTAGATAGTAAACTTGTGGATTATAGGGCTATGTTTATTTTTGCTTATTGTTGTATTGCCAGTTCTTATCAGATTAATAACAAAGAGTAAATGCCTCATAAATATTTGTCAGATGAATGAATGAATGAATGAATCAATCAATCAATACTTCATCTACTTCTATGTAGTTCTATCTTCCTATGCTAAATTGCCCCACGAATAAATGTGGAGGACTTGTTCATTCAAATTCTGTTAAGGTATTACACACAGTCAGAAATCAGCAAAACTCTAAACCACAAACATTTTTAAGTTCCCCAGGTAACCACTGATCACCCTGACCCCTGGCCCCTCCTTCCAACTAGCTGGTCTTCATTTCCAAACAATAAGGCCAAGCCAAATGAGGCTTTCAGAACCTGGGTCTCCCTATTCCCCACTGCCTTTGTAAAAGCACTAGCTGTTGAATATTTGATGAGCAACATATGGTTGAAGGATAGAACCAGTTATTGCTATTCAGAGATAGATGCTGCCCAGTCAGCACCCTGTCACAGTTTTCAGATCACTCAGATGAACAAGTGTTTGCTAAACACTCAATTTTTTATTAAAAAAAAAAGTAAAAAGTATCCAACACAGCTAGAGTCCAGGATGGTGCCTTTCTAATAACCTGGCCATTGAATGAGCCTGGCAGTAAATGGGTAATTAATCCCCACTGACGGCACAGTCCACTGGGAAGTGATTGTAAAACAAAGAATGAGTGCAGGGCGGTAACGTGTCACATGACCTGGAAGATCCCCATCCTACAGCCTTGCTGCCCATCACTCAGCTTGTCAAGGACCTTGCCTTACCATTAGCCACTTCCTCTGTTCGCTCTGTCTCTCATGCTCTTAACAACCTGTCTGCTGTCTAACTCTGTGGGATAAAGGGGCGAGGGATCATTTCGACCATTTAGAGCTGTGTGGCCAGGCTGATCCCGAAAGGCTGAGACAGGATCTGAAGGACTGGCTGCTATACAACGTTCTATGGTGTAACGCATTCACAGCGTTTCTCAAGAACACCGACAACATCAGCAGGGGACGTTCACACAGGGTCCTTTTGAGTAAGACAGCATTCATCTTCAGGAAAATCGTGTATTGCTCTAAAACGTGTCCTTGGTGTGCTCTCCTACTTTTCTGCAGAACCACTGCTGGAACCACCCAACGGACTCCTAAAAGTGCACCATTCTGCACTGGAATATTATTAATAGTATGTTAGCCAGCAAAACAGGGGCCAGCATCCCACCTTCACGCTGTCTTGGCCAGGCCCGGTACACAGCACTTCGAGCTGCCCCGTTTCCCAGCACATCCCTGCACCAGCCCCATTCCTAGGGCCCCTACTCTATAGTGTCGTGCTGTTGCTCTCAGAGGGCAGGCACAAATGTGCCAAAGGCTATTAGATGACCTGCTTGGGTCATGGACGCAGGCTCTGAGAGGAGACTTTATCGGGGAGTGCATTCAGGAACAGTTGTGTGAGGGTCATAAGGGCAGTGTGCCCAGATAGAGGGAAAAGTTGGGGTGTAATGCAGTTACAGCAGAAACTTCAGACCACCCCACAGGATGCTGTGGAGCTGAAACAGCAGAGCAAAGCCATCCCAGAACAAGGCAAGGGAGCAGGACTTTTACCCTCCCCAAAGTCCACCACCAAAATGGGTGCCACACCCACCACCAGGAGGGGGCAAAACTTGGATCAGATCCTTTCGGCGTAGGACAGTTCTCATAGATGGATGGTTATTCCTACGAGCCCTCAGCCACTGACACACCAGGTGACAGGGCGAATCAATGTGTTAGTCCTGAAGAGGTTTGTGTTCGGGTCTGGTGACCCTGGGGCAGCATTCTACAGGTGCACTATCAGGACAGGAAAGGCACGCCTCACTGACTACTGGAGTACTGCCTTGCCGGGTGTCCTTGCATTTTAAAAGAACAATTTTCATTTTGCAGGTGCCATCAAACCCAAAGGAACACGATATAATGGTGAAGAGGCTGATGTTTGAGGGTGACATTCCTTTGCACCCTATTGCAAAGGGACTCTATAACACTGGTCATGGCTAGCCAGTGTGCAGGGGATGAAGAATGAGCTATCTTGATGACTTGAAACTGTTCCAGAACATGCACATGCAATCTTCAACACATGCATGCCCTCAGCCTGCAGGCCTTTCTCCTGTCGTCAGGCCTGGAGCTCTGCATAGGGGCTCCAGGCCAGTTCACCCCATGCCACCTGCAGATCACCATCATCATGTGCCACTTCTCACAGCTCGGGGACTCTGGCTCCAGGCTGCTTGAAGAGGCTCTTAGTGGCTTTCCCCAAATATTCCTTAATAGCACATAGTATTGGCAAGTTGACGTGAATAAAATATAGTTAGGCAAAATTACTTTTATAAAAAGTAAATAGAGTGATTCTAGAAAGGAAGAAGGATAGAGAGGGATAGAATGAGGTGAGCTGGACGGAAGGAGGAAAGGAGAGAGGAAGGGAGGACTAAATGGTGAGCTGTGAGATTACAAGGACCAGTGTCATGATTACTTGTGGCTCTAGTGCCCACTTCAGATACTCAATCGTGCTTATTCCATGAACAAGAGAAAATGAAAGCATATTCTGTATCACTATTCTCAGTGAACTTCTTCCTGCAGAACACTGAAGAAATATAGTAACATGTGGTTTAAAGTACAATAATTGTCCACTTATATTGCAATAAAGCTACTGAACAACACATATAATCTCTACACTTACTTTCATTCTGTAATAATTCTGTAATACAATGTAGTCAGATGAGGGAAATGCTTATGTAGATAACTGAATTATTTATATTAGAAGCTTTCGCTCATTGAACCAATTTTAAAAAGCATTTGTTTTAGGAATTATTAATCTCTGTGTGTTTCTTAAATATATTTTTATTTATTTATTTTTATTTTTGACAGAGAAAGAGATACAGAGACAGAGACAGAGAGAGAACTGAACTGGGGGAGCTCCCAGTTCAGCATATGGTTCCGCTCAGGCCGGGGCCGATATTCGATCCCTGGTCCCTGGCGCTGCAAAGTGAGCGCTTAACCCACTGAGCCATCCCGGCTTCCCCTCTGTGTGTTTCTTAATTTCCTATCTATAAACTATAAATGACACTTACGCCTATCTCATAAGGGTGTTGTACGAAGTGCATGAGCAAAAAGTGGGGAGAGTTGTCCGGCATATAGCAAGCCCTGTACATGTTACCTACTCGTTCTTCTTAAAATGAATAATTTGCACTGGTGGAAAGTTAAGTTTTCATCTACAAAGGTTATTTTGTGTGAATCTGCAAATACACATGAAGTAAAGCCCAGACTCTCTCACACATGAATCAGTCAGAAATTAGGCTTGTCCAGCCTTTGAAGGAAGCCAACTTCAACACTGAAATAAACTGACTCAGAATACATATGTGTACATAAGTAAAACAATTAAGTTGAACACTTTCAAAGGGAAACAAATTTAAGAAGTAAGAGAGGAGCTATGATTTTCTCCTCAGCAGCTCTTTATCCATTTGTTCAGCACATACTGCACAACTAGGTGCCTGTGAGCATGACTCCCACAGGCAGATTTCTTAATGTTCTGTCCAGAACCAGTGCCAAGAGCCTGACATATGAGGAAAACAGAACTTGGAGACGTTAAAGAATTTGACCAAGATGGAGCAGTTACGGTAATAAATGGCAGAGCCGGATTCGTACCCTAAGTACAAAGAGCCTGTCCTATTTACCTTTGTACATTGTATAGCCTAATAGGCACCAGTAAATGTTGGTTGATTGAATAAACAAAAGAATAGTCATTTGAGAGTAGATCAACAAACGGATATCAATTAAAGAGAAATATCTCATTGTAATGACAGGGCAGCATTTAAGTTACAGGTGAGGTCATATTGTAGATTTGGTTTATTGTAGCCAAATAAAGAAAAAGTTTGGGACTTCTGAAATCTGCTCCTTGGTCATATAATAATATTACCCAATGTTTCCAGAGTTAAGAATTATAGATGTTGCCTGAAACTCCCCTGTCTAACAAAATAGTGATTGCCAAATTTAAAACAATGGACTATGGTATCTATACAATTTTTAAAAAGACAAAAAAAAAAAACCAACCTAAAGGACCCATAATTAATTTATTCAAAAATTTAAGAAACAAGCATTTAATCATTTTTGTTAGCATTCTTTTTGGTGGTGAGCTGATATGAATAATAAAAAAGCCTAATAATTCACTCAATTAAATATTTTCTTACTTTTTGCTGTATTATGACATAATAAAACATAGTAATAACAAGCTGAATGATATAAAGATTAACAGTGTTTTAACAAAAACCAGATGCAAGCAGTTTTAAATATCTGCTACTATTTCCTCTCTGACATCTAAACATATCTTTACAAGTTACAGACCTCTTTGCCTCTTCATAGGCAAATTGAACATCATTTTTCTTTTCTTAGGGTGCCTTAGTGTATCCTGGATTGGAACCTCACAATAAGTCTCTTTTAGTGATTATTTTACACACACACACACACACACACACACACACACACACACACACATACACACACACTAAAAGACTATTTATAGTTAGTACAATTTCCTCTTAAACTAGAACCCTGTTCAGAGCTGAAGAGAATAAAATATCTTATTTTTATCATTTTAGAATAACTTCTCCAATAGTTTACAAAAATTAACTTGGCCAATAAAAATATCACTTCCTGACAATTGTCACCAAAACACAGTTTTTCTTTTACTACCCCAATAACTAGCAAAAATATATATTCTTAATAACTTTTGAGTGTAAATACAAGCAAATACCCTATTTTTCTGTGTATAAAACAATACTTTTGTTTAAAATTGTTAGGCCATAATTTGGAGGTCATCTTATATATGGGAGTAACCCATATATTGATTTCTTAATGTTGAGTTTTATACATATGTGCACCTTATACACGGAAAAACATGGTATATCAGGAGAACTGCTACTTTGCTAAAACTAACACTGCAAAGTTTATTAGGAAAAGCAAAAACAAGAAAAAATATTTCAGAGACCCACTGCTCTCACAGTAGTGGGAGAAAATCTCTTCAAAAACACATGTCGAAAATATTGTGAGGGCAGAGGCTGAAAGGGTTGGCAATGTGCAGTTTTATTGTTATGCCTTTGATAGCCTGACTGTCCTCAGCAAATACCTGGGTCCACTATCTGTGTCTCACCCACTCCAGGAGGAACTGGCTGTTGTAACTGAACAGAAAAGACCAAAGACAGATCTGCAGTCACTCAAGTCCTTCCCTATACTCTACCACAGGACGCTCTCATTTATTGTCCTCCAGTCTTAGAGGACATTTGGAACGAAGGCTCTCAGAATGAGTATGGGTCCCTGGATAAGGAGATAATGTTGTTTAAAAATAATCACACATCTCTGTACCCCTTAGCATGTGTGTATGTGCAGGTTTGTGTGTATAACATAAGCATTTTATATGCAAACTGATTAGATGATGATACTTCTAAGATATTCACTCTGTAGGTCAATGACTACTGTTGCCCAGAAAGTGCGATAGTCTTTTAATTTGGAGAATTCTTTTTCAACTAGCCCCTAATAAGTAAATGACTCTCCCCGAAAAAAGAATAGATAAGACCTGCTTACCCTCACAAATACATAACAGAACACATGGACAAAGAACTCGCTGACAGGACCAAGCAAACAGGCAGAAGCAACTTCTAGAGAACAGCAAATTTCCCATGTAGTTGGCTGTACAGCTCTCTCATCTCACATTGTGGGCACTTTATTGATAATATTGTGTATGGGATGATGAAATACTTTCAGTTGAAACTACTACAGAAAGACTCTGGACTCTGAGCATTTGTATGATTAAAAACAAAAAATGAACACTTGAGCATGTGGAGAAGGAGCTCCATGGACACCCGGAAGTACACTTGTTGAGGTGGAGGAACATAGGAAAACAGGAATCTAGACCAGACAAAATGTGGCTAAGTTTCACTAATGCAGATTCATCACCAAATCCTTAATAGGAGGAGAGAACATTAATAGCAGTACCTCACTATGTGGTATTCCTAGTTTGTTAGTGGGTTAATAATCCAGTTAATTTCACAATAAATGTTTCTTTCCCCCCAGAGGTTCTGCCCTTTGAATAAATACATTTTTTAACCTCTAATTCAATGAATTAAAATAGAGAGTGCTTAGAACAGTGCCTAGCACCTAGAAAATGTGACATAAAAGTTGGATACTTTTTGTAATTACTAAAATCCTCAGTTTAAGGTTTGCTGAGATAGCTGTTTGCCTTGCAACTGTGAGGTCCAGAGTTCAAGTCCCACCACTGGCCCATGCAGACGCATGTGCTGAACTGTGGCACAGCTGGTAACCACTGGGAGGGTGGTGAAGGTTCTCACCTCTCATGCAGGAGGCCCCAAGTTTGTTTTCCACCCCACCCAGCCCCATATCCATCCGTGTGGAATGAAACCATGTCACAACTAATGATGTACAACTATGGAAACTGCTTTGGGCCCTCCCCCCACCTCCTTACCTTCTCTCAAACAATAAAGTAAATCTTAAAAAAATAATCCTAGGTTTCAGTATGTCCCCATATATTACATCCAAATTAAGTAAGCATTGCCTGACTATTATAGCTGAGATTTCAGGGTAAATCTAACTAATCAATACATCAATATTTTCTTCAGGAGGCTGCCTCCTCATCCCAGGATCTCATTTCATAACAAAATTCTAGATCACCTATACCATATATCCACATATATCCATCATGAAAAGATCTTTCATGTGCATTTGTCATGTCATATGTATCAACTGTGGTAGTCTCAGAAATAAACTTGATCTCATTTGTAATGGAGAGTAATCTTCAGACACTTTGGTTTATACTGAGTACTCTGAGTTTGTCCTTTTTTTTTTTTTTTTAATAAATTCAATATGACTAATCACCAGTTTTCTTCCCCATCAAGCTTGACTCCAAATGCTATATACTCCAAATGCTCTACAGAGGACAATGATTTGTTACTAATGGGCCTATTCAAGACAAATTCTTAAGGACACTGCAAAGGAATAATTTGAGATTAGTTCAGACAAATGACAGTATTGTGGGAAGGTATATAGCTTCCCAAAATAACCTTTTTGAAGAGCTAGCACTCAATGAGATACATAAGATACAATGCACTTGGGAGGCTGCTCCAACGAAGAAACATGTTTTCGCCTCCTTTTTATCCTCCACAAATCCAAACACGGTGCTTTCTGAAAGGAAGTCTTTCAATTAATATTTGTTGAAAGACAACCAGTCACACTTACCATGATGTATTTTCTACATAACATACAAGTATAGCATCAAT
The DNA here is from genome assembly GCA_004027555.1 of Craseonycteris thonglongyai. Classification (NCBI taxonomy): domain Eukaryota; kingdom Metazoa; phylum Chordata; class Mammalia; order Chiroptera; family Craseonycteridae; genus Craseonycteris; species Craseonycteris thonglongyai. The sequence continues at coordinate 39,563 of PVKE010003182.1, forward strand.
CTGCACCAATGCATATGAAAATATCTCTTTTAGAGACACTCACATTATGTTTTCAGACCTTTGTGCCCAGCTCCAGTAATCTATCAGCCAACAAGTATTTATTAAGTGACCAGGTTTTCCTCTCCCCTTGAACATCCCAGAGGACTTTGTCGTGTCCAGGGCGTGAGTTAGAACAACACAGTGGCTAAGAGTTGGACCACCCACACAGCACTTGTATGTCCTAGGGCTTGTTCTTAACCCATTTGAAACTCAATTTTCATTTGTAACATGAGGATTTTTGATAATAGCTTTTAATAAAAGTAGCAGCTCCCTCAAAAGGTCATTGTGAGAATGAAGTGAATTGATACATATAAATAACAATCTGTACTTTGTAGGAAGTGCTACTGGCTCCCTATTAATAGATTACTTAAACTAACTACCGGTATTATTTAACAAGAAATGTTAGGGCAGCTGGGATGGCTTAGTGGGTTAAGCACTTGCTTTGCCGCCCCAGAGCCCAAGGATCAAATCCCGGCCCCGGCCCATGAGGACCCATATGCTGAACTGGGGTGTGCCCCCAGTTCTTGCAGGAGCCTATGTGGGAGGCTCCTGGCCCAGTTCCTGCCCTGCGCAGCCCCGCGCCCACCTGTGGGGTGAAACTATATGGAAAACGAATGATGTCAACTATGGAGACTGCTCTGGGCCCTCCCCCTTCTCTCTCTCTCTGTCTGTCTGTCTCTGTCAAAAAACAATAAAAATAAATATAAAAAACAAAACAAAAAACACACAAGAAATGTTGGAGACCATATAATTATTAGCTGATATTTAGAGAGAACCAGGAAAAGTTCTGAGGTAAAGACTGCCTATGGATATATACAATATTGAGATTTCTAATTCTAGTTTTACTCTGATGTTCAAAGTAACAATATACTTCAAAATAATAATAATACTATGATTAGCCAACATACATTGAGCACTTACTTCATTCCATTACTGTTGCTTTCTTCCATATCTTATGTTTTATTACTTATTTTCCCCCTAAACAAAATACAAACTCTTTCACTATATTAACCAATATACTATACTCCATATGTTATCAGGTATAGGAACTCTATTATGTGTATGGTTAATAGAACTTAAAAGAATTAGGTGTACCATTAAATTTATTAGATTAGCTAATAAATTTAATGGAGTGCAGTCAAGTGTGCTGTGAAGTAAACAGCAAGTTTGCAGCATCTGGAGCTACTGGCCCCACTAGCAGCTCCTTCCTGGGAACCACATTCAGTATCAAGCCACCACAGCTGTGAACTGGATTTGTGAGCATCTGGGCTTTGTCTCCACTTATTTTGTGCATCCCTTAGTAAGATGTGTCCTAAGGAAATTGCTTCATTGCTTTATATCATTTTGGTTTGTGAAAGTTTTCATAGGAACTCCCTACTTTCACATAGTGGGAGAAACCTGTATATCAAATGCCTACAGTTGTAAGTAAAAGCACAAGACATTTTTATTTCTTCAATTACTCATGATCTTCTAATCTCAATCAAATTGAAAATCCATGGCCTATCAGACCTTAAGGACAGAGAACAGGTGTATGCAGTAAACTAGTCTGTGATATTTGTTATTATGGAGATTGAAATAAGCATATGACTATAACTGTGCTCATAAATGTTTCTAGAAAACCTGACTTTGGAAAAAGATCCACTATCCTGGGTCCTAGAGAACCATCAAAATCCTTGCCAAAACAACATAATCCATTATATATTAGAAAGAAAAGAGACAGAGTAAATAAACATATTAACATGGCACTCTGGCTTAGTTTCAGGTGAGGGACCAAGACAGTGGCAAATACTCCCTCATTCTCCAATAGACACTATGGAAAGAGGCATTGCTTTCAACCTGTATAGCCTTGTCCCATGAAGAAATGAAACAAGATGTTGGAGAAGCTGTGAGAGTTGGATATTAAGAGAGAATTCCAAGCCAAGTGTGAAAAGCTTCAGTGAGACCACTCTGTGAGCTCAGGGGCCATGCTACACTGCAATACAAGTTTTGCTTGAGAAATACAAAGGTGAAGGTCTTGCTGAGGGAAGTGATTGCACACTGACCCATAGCAGATTGAAGGTGCTTTTTTCCCATGCCATGAGTGTGTGTGCATGTGTGTCAGTGAGAGAAGACAGAGAGGAGGAGGAAGAGACAGAAACAGTGAGAGCGAGAAAAAAATCAATCCTCCTAGAGCCAGCTTAAAGTCACTGTTCAAGGACAATGGAAAAGGAAAAGGTGGTCAGCACTGGACCAAGGAGATCAAGGGGGTCATAACCAGTGGATAGAGAGCTCTCCACCTGTCTGGGACCTACTCATGATAATTCACCTATCAGGATTCAGCTCAGATCAGAGCAGAAGCAAGGAAGCCAGTGGGAGGTGGGGGTGCAGAGGCATGTAGAGTGGTCCAGAGAGGACCCCCAGTGTTTACGTTCCCTCTCTGTGCTTCTACAGGTAGAGGGGAGATGTTTTCATGTTTAAATAATATTTTATTCCTTTAATTTTCATACTGGTCTGGTGATATAATTTGTCATGATACTGATTTGAGACTTGTTTGGGCACAAAAGCGACCATAATGCATTTTATTATGGAAGAGTTAGCGGAGGAGCTCTGTGGATGGCATAGAATTTCACCTATGGGCTGGAGGAGGATTTGTTCCAAAGAGGAGGTTTGCAGGACTCATCATGGGGGAGAAGTCAGATAGCTGCCTGGCTGAGGCTTCCAAGTCCAGCTCTTGCTTTGGATTGGTTACACAGGTAATTTCAGGTAGGTACAAATACTAAAAAAATAAAACTGGTTCATAGTATGAAAAATAAGATGGGAATAGAGATAAGATCATTTTAGTTAGGAGACTGCCTCTAAGGAGGTAACATTTGTGATACATCTGAATTCAGAGGAGAGCTCATCCCTTTGAAATCTGAGCAGAGTATTCCAGGCAAAGGGAACTACAGAGGTACACATATGCTAATTCAAAATTATGTCAAACTTGGGATGCCAGTATAGTTCAAGAGGTTGAGCACTTGCCTTGCAACTGCAAGGTTCGAGGATCGAATCTTGACCCCAGCCAGTGCAAACCCATGAGCTGAACTGTGTGGTTCAACTCGTAACTGCCAGATGGCAGTGAAGGTTCTCACCTCCCATGTGGGAAGCCCTCAGTTCAGTTCCCAAACTATGTCACAACTAATGATGTACAACTATGGAGACTGCTCTGGGCCCTCCCCCTTCTCTCTCGCGCTCTCTCTCTCTCACCTTCTCTCAAACAAAACTTTTACAACAACAAAAAAATTGTTAATCTTACAACTAATAATAACTACTATCTATGTAGTAATTTTATATTTTGTTTAAAATTCACTATCTGCTCATGTGGTTCCCCATAAAGTCTAGTAACCCTAAAACTATGGGTCTCTATCTATAAAGAAGGAAAATTTTGCCCCAAAAAGTAACATTCAGGTCAAATTCATTTCAGGCAAGGACTTGCAGCCACGGTTGCCTTGGCTGCCATCCTTGGCAGGATATTCAGAGCCTGGTCCAGCATGGTGAGGCTGTTTTTGGATCACATTCTCACCTCTCCTACTCAACTGCGATATCCTTGATCCCTAGCCATCCACCAACATGTGTTCTCCCATCTGACTGATGTCTGAGGTAGTGGTCCTGGCCCATATGGACCAATCTAGGTCTTGTTCACCAGACACAGACTCCGAGGTAGACTCATGCTACAGTAGGTTTACTTAGCAATGCTGTGGACCACAGTACCTGGCAGGGAATGAGGGTGGCAGGCCTCTGTGGAGGGAGTGATGGAATTGTGATGCCCTCAGAGTGGGGGCCTCAGCTGATGGGGTGCTCTGGAGCTGGCATAACCCTGCAGAGTTTCCATACTAGAGGCTTCTACACACATGTTGAATAATCACTGGGTACAGACTTCTGTGTGTGTGCATATATCTTGATGAATCCCTTCACAGTATTATTGTAAAGCAATCTCCTAGAATGTCAACTCTTCCTCTATTGCTCTGAGCTGGAAACAATGGCTTGGATTTGCCAGGAGGTTGATTTCACCTCTACTCAAGAAAAACTGTCTAAGACTTCCCAGGGAGACCGGGAGCTTCCTGTCCCAGTAGAACCCGAGAAAAGACCACAGCCAGCCGACTTGGACCTTACAGAAGGGACTCCACCGCTGGCTGCTGGAATATGCTTGGTAACTCGGAAAAGCTCCTCCAACTCTCCACTTCTGTGACTTAGATGAAACCCACGAGTCAATTAAGTGTACTGAACCCCTAGGGCCTAGGCGATTGTTCTCACTTTAGTTCCTTCTTTAAATGTGATAACGTTTCAGCATATAACCAACTACTCCTGATCTTCCTTCCTCTGTCACAGAGTCATTTCAGCCTTAGTGTGAATCTTTAATCCTGGGTACGGGGGAAGCATCAGTCACACTCAGATCTTCTGTGTCCTGCTGATGGCACTGAGATCACAGTCAGTGGATGTCCTTGTCCTAACCAACAAGTGAAGTGGCTGGGATTCCACATTTAGGCCACCCCAAGAACTACACCAAAATCCACCGTCTCAGTTATGACACTTGAATTATCCTATAATGGGGGGGCGGGGGGGGTGAAGAGCTGTGGAGCTGAAAGTATAACCATACTTTCAAGGAAAAAAAAAACAGGCAAGAGAAAATCATTCAGTGGACGAAACGGAAGGCACCGGGTCCTGCAGTGACTTTCACATGTGTACACTGCACCTGCAGCTCAAGGCACCGGCATTAGTGCATGGTCTCAGCGACACACACAGGGGCCTTGACAGCTTGGTTGGCGATTCGAGCTTGCTCACTGTGTCAGGTAGGGACTGTCTATAAGTGGGTAGTGCAGAGCTTACTGAGAGCTCTGTTTGCCAAGGTGCTTTCCGATGGATTCCTGAGAAGTGCGTGTGAACATGAATTTGAACGTCAAGAGTGTCTGAGCCTGCCTGTCCCGGAGAAGCTGTATGGCAGCCACGCCCCAGGCCTAGCCCCGTATGTGTGCGCTCCACACAGGCTGCGATGGCCTTGACCCTCACCTCACCACCACAGATGCCCAACATGCTGTATTTCCAGACACAGACTTAGAAACAACTTGCTTGTGTGTCCTCAGCGTTCAGAAAAAAATAGGTGGGACATCCTTTTCTAGGGTCCCCCTGCATTTACATAAACAAACAAACAAATGAAGTTATAGTGACTATTGGCCATGCTTCCTGGCACTAGAAATGCAGGAAAGAGGAAAATAAATAGTTACCATCCGGATAGTAAGTAGAAAGAAGCCTGTGGGTTTCCTTTCTGAGGCCGGCTCTTCCCTCGTCTCCTATTAGGTGCAGCCCTGGCAGACAGCTGTACGCTGGTGATGTGTGCTGGTGCACTGACTTCGTTAACTCGGGATGTTTCTTTACAAAGAGAGGAGCTGCTGCTTGCATTCAGTTTTATAGTTCATCTATGAGCCTCCTGACAGTGTCAGTCCCTAAGGCACCGGAGCATAAAGGATAGGGCCATTGTCATGTACTTCTGACACTGCTGCACCTCCCACTGCTACAGAGACAGAGACAACCTGACTGAGAGCCGTGCTGCTTAGTTCGGGAAGAAGGTAAAGCAGGAATTGTCACAAAACTATGAAGGGGGATATCAGCAACCTGATTTCCAGAGAAAACAAAAGGGGGCACCTTACATAAAAGCAGTAGATACCTTAAATATTCACAGGTACTCGTTTTCCAAGCACTTTAGTCTGAATGTGTATGAAACCCTCTTTCCCCGAAATATGTGCTCCAACCGAAGAACTAGGAGTTGCCTGTCTGTTACTCTTAGTTCTGAGACCAGAAGCTATTCTGTTTAATTGTCTTTGTTGATGTAGAACTCTAGAAAAGAGGCTGGGGGGGGGGGGGGTTGTCTCATAAACAACATATTTTTGCTTGAGTGAGGATTTGTATACCTCACATTTCTCTATCCCTTCTTAACTTTATGCATTATATTAAGTGTCTTAGAAGAGCTATTATTTAGATTTGTTCTGAGGTAGGAAAATCAACATGGCATCTGCAGTCATAACTATTAGGATGAATGATCATAATATGCACCGTAAATGGAACATCAAGGGGGAGGATGGAAGAGACAGAGTCATTATCTGTGCCTCAGGATAGACCACGCCCTTATTGCTTTTGCTGAAGGCTCATCACAATGAACTGGCAGCACTGATGCATGACCTTTCTCCCACCACACCATAGGCTGGGTCACACAGCTTCTTTTTCTCTTCATGTGAACACACAGGCATCACACTCATCTAAGGCGTTTGGCACAGCCCTTATTTCTTACAATGGTATTGTTTTGAAAAACAATTTATTAAATTAAATCACTGTGGTTTAATTTTTATACCAGTGGAAGAACTTCAAATACATACATTTATAAACCAGACCATGCTTCCTAATCAGAGATTCAGAAAATATAGTCATTACTCTTTCCTACGCCTTCCGGTTCTTACAGAGCAATGGGAAAGGGATCTAATGTTGTACAGTAACATGTTTGAGAAACTATCCCTTAACTCAAATTACTCATTCTCAGCACTTGACGGAGACTTATGTAAGAGATCTTAACTGATGTAGGCATTAGCAGATCATGACTGGGACCCAGTGTCTTGCCCAGTCTTCCTGCTATGTGGCTTAGACATAGAATACCTCTTTGCCCTTGCTTCACGTCCCCCTACCTTCTCCCCAGCAATCCAATATGCAAACCATGTGCAACTCTTGTCCTGACATCTGCCTTATTTCTTTGACAATATATTCAATGTGTCTTAACTAACCAAAACAGTCTAGATATAATGCGGGTCTACCAATAAAGAGCCAATATGAAACTTGTGTGGAGAAATTAGCTGTGTAAATGACACGTACTCCCAACACATTCCACACCACTCTGCTTGATACAGCTGTTCACATGTTTGACACTCGGCCCTAATAAAGACAAACTGAGACTTTATGGAAACTGATCAGGCTGGGAGGTCTAAGGAAGGAGCTGGTCTTATGGACATTCATGAGAACATCTTGTGAAACTCTATGGTCATAACTTTCTTTTCATAAAATTTTATGGTTTTAACCTCCTGTCCCCCTGCCTTAAATACTCTCCATCTTGGTACACAGCCAGAACGTGCTCGTGGCTTGCTGGATCAGGACATACTGGTGCTAGGTTGCAGCCCTTCTTACTTTTTCTTTTTACTGAATAAAGCCTTGTTGCTGACAAAATACCTAGTTGATATTGTTCAGTCAACCATTGGGGGGGTGGGGGGGGGGCGAGCAGGCATGTCTGGGATCCAAAGAAAGACAATGCCAACGGCTTCAGAGCAGGAGAGCAACCATCTCCTAGAACCTCAGATGAAGTTGTTTGGCTCACTGCTTGCTCTCCAATTCAGAAGCCCTAGGGGAGGTCTCGCCTGGATTTGACCTTCTGCTTTTTTGCATTTGACATTCTAAACTTGATTCCCTGGAAGCTAAAGGAAATTATCTTGCTGACATTTCTGCTAAGAATGCTGCCCTTAAAGGTGTTTGCCATGGGCCAAAGAGATGTTTCCCCAGTTGATAACTTCAAAAATCAAAACAAAACAGGCCAGAGAAGCACAACAATTGGTTGTGGAAAAAGAAAAACAGGATTGGAAATTCAAAAATTGCTCATTTGGTAAGTAGAAGATGACTGGTTTAGGCCAAATAACAACCCAGGCCTACCATAAACTTTGAAATTTCCTCTCCTGACTAATGTACGTGCAAAAGCCACTGGTCCACTGACAAAGGTAGTATTCACAAATTAATATTGCTGGGGAGATACTAACAAGGCTGCAAAAAGTGCCTACCTAGGTGTCCCACCTGTCCAAATTACAGTCCAGGGAAGCCTTTTCGTACCACCCCTGGACATTTTAAGCTGCCAAATGGACCATTTGAGGTGTGGCAAATAGATTTTATACAGCTTCCCCTATGTTGGATACAAATACTTGCATCTTTTAGTCATAATATGCATGCTTTTCCTTTGGACTGGAGCTTTCCCTGTAGGTAAGCTAATGCCTCTACAGGGTTAAAGTCCTAGTAGATAAGATTATTCCTACTTGGGGAACTCTCTAGAACTCCACAAAGACCTAGAAACCTATTTCACTGGTTAGATGCTACAAGTCTGTGCTATTTGGCCAGTTCTACGTTTTTACTATGATTACCATCCTCAATCTTCAGGTTTAGTTAGTACTAATGGTATCATTAAGATTCCATGAGCAAAATGTATAGAAATTTCTTCAACTACCTTGGTCAAAAGTATTGTCATTAGTCCTTTTAAATCTCCAATCTACCCTTTTGAGACACATAAGCTTTCACTTTTCAAGATAATTACAGAAAACCCATTGCATTTGGTTCCTGCTTCTTTTGATTTATAATTGGTAAAAGGAGACATACTTCAACGTTATAATGGTTTGAGTGCTTCTATTGACAATAATCATCCTTTGGTAGAACAATGTTTTCAAAATGCACTCCAGGGGAATAAAAAACTCAAAACCCACAATTACTGGAAAAGAGAACTCAAAAAGAATTCCCTTCAGTCTCCCTGGAAGGACCCTTACCAGATATTGTTGACTAACTCCTGTGCCACTAAAGTGCAGGGAGTGGACCCTTGGAAACATGTGTCACACCTAAAAAAGGCACCCAACCCTGACTGGAACTGCACTCAGTCAGATGACCTGAAACTAAAGCTGTCAAAAATTAAAGCAGGTGACCTCTAAAAGACACAAATTGCCAAAACAACTGAATTAGGCCAGCACAACTAATTTCTTACTATTGATTCTTATTTCATCTTGTTTCCTTGGAAGGAACATGCCATTGTTTGCATTTCATAAGCTATTGTGAAAGGGAAAATTTTTCTGGTTGTTGAATCTATCATCAAGAATTTCCATCTACCTAAGATAATAATGGACTTTGTTTCATTATTTACAGGTTTGAGCTCCTGGTTTAAATTCACCATGTATACTAGATTGCTATGTTGTTCTAATCTCTTTTGAGTTCTTGTGGTTATTAAGCTCTGCATCTTCTGCCTATTAACCCTGGATGTGAGCTGTTTCTGATCCATGCACTTGCCCTCTGATCCAAGAGACAGCACCCAGAACAGGTCCTTCCTGACATTCAGGGGCAAAAAAGGCTGAATTTGGAAGACCTGACTATCGATCAGTGATGCTTTTGGAGAAAGATCTTGACAAAGGGGGGTAATAATAAAGATAAGCCAGGAGTTTAAGGAATGATAAAGATGAACTGGGACTTGAACAAAATGATAAAGATGACTGGGACTGTAAGAAAACTATTAGGCTGGGAGGATGATGGGAGGAGCTGGGCTCATGGAACTTCATGAAAATACCTAGTTGAACACTATGGTCCTAACTGCTTTTTCATAAGACTCTATGGCTCTAACTTCCTTTCTTCCTGCCTTAAGTACCCTCCATCTTGTTACACAAACCAGAATGTGCACATGGCTTGCCAGGTTCACACATGCTAGGTTGCAGCCCTTTTTCCCTTTTACTTTTTCTTTTTCCTGAATAAATCATTTTTGGTGATGGAATACCTAGTCAATATTATTGTTCAATAGACAGTCCCCATCCAACCAGCATGCTGCACAGATAGGATCTGTCCCATTAGATAAAAACAAACCCAGGGCACTCAGTAAATGCATTCGGACTGTGGCCCTGGACATAAGCTATCTCTTACCTTGCATTGTTGCTCTTGTTGGTTCTGAGAACAAAGGAATGAGCAAGAGGTAGATGAGGTAGACGAAGGAGAGTCCATTGTACCGAAATGCACACGCTGTAGGTGGGAAGAGAGAAGAGAGGGAAAATGGTTAATAATAAGTCAGGATGACAGAATGTGTGGCTGGGTGGTGCCAGCTGCAGGTATCACTGGATTGAGCTCAGTAGATACATCAATGAGGAAGTAAAAATTGAGCGTTTATTCCATATTCAACACAATGTTGAGCACGAGAACTGGAGAATTAAAATGCATGGTTCCTGCTCTTAAACTCTAACCAAGAAGGTAGCACCAATATATTTGAATGAAAGCAGGCCATACATAAGTCATAAATTAAGGAGGTAAATTTAAAGTGCTACAGAAACGTAGAGTGCAACAGGATTACTGAGGGGTTGAGATGTCAGGTAAAGCTGTCAATGGAAGAGAAAGAAAAGAAAAATATTTGTTAAATGCTCTATGGCAGGGTTTTACACAAATTGTCTCATTTAATCCTCATTTTATAAGTAAGGACACAGGCTCAGAGTAAGAGACTCAATCCCTTACCTGAATTCTCCCAGCTAGGATGTGATTGACACAGTTGAATTCAGGACTGCCAGGCTCCCAAGCCTAGACCCTCTGTATTGCTCATCTTAAGGGTAGCACAAAAATCCAATGGCTGCCTTACCTCTCCAAGTTATAATTTCTTCATCTGTGAAACAGGTATACTAATTGTTTCTAACTCATAGATTCATTATGAGGAATAAATGTAATATGTTTTAAACACTTGGCCCTGGGTCTTAAACACAAAAGGCCCTCAAAAACACTTGAGCAATCGTCATAAACATCCCTATTGTTAGACAAGGAAAAGAAAGTTTGCAACATTTCATGTAGAAATAAAATAAGCACATTATAGCAACTTAAAGATAATTTTATTGAATGAATGAAGATAGGCTAAGGGTGAGAAATAGTAAGTATGAGCTTGTGGAATGAAGATATCAGGTTAAAGGATGTGACAGGCTGGAGAGATGTTCAAAGAAAAGTTAGCTAAGGACAAAATGGAGGACAGGGGGCCGTGGAGTTTATATGTTAGAAAATAAGGAATCTCTGATACTTTAGAGAAGATGATCAGGAGAAAACATTTTGGAAAGATTGTACATGAGCTGGAGTGGTGGGAACCAAAAAATGTTAAAGTAATTGGGGTATAACTGAGAAGAACTTCAGGCTGTGTGATTATAATATAATTGGAACAAAAAAGGAGCAGATGGAATAAAATACCACTTTATAAAACAAATATGAAGTGTGAAAAGTAATTAGACAAAAGTGACTCCAAGGCTTGCCACGTAGGTAAGGATAAGGATTGCTGCCATGGAGAAAAACAAGCCATTTAAAAAAAAAGTGAAAAGTTTACCTTTAGACACATTCATAAACTGAAATCATGGGAGAGCTGATGGAAATAGGAATAGTGTGGATGGCATCACTGCTTAGTGACTCTGAGGGAAACGGAGAGGAGTCCTGAGCAGAGGTGTTATTTGAATAAGAAGGACTGAACTAACTCTCCAAAGGCAAGAGCAATGAGAAGCACAAAATATGGAGATATTCGCAGTGGCTACTGCCTACATATGGGGGTGAAGGGGGGAAAGGAAAACTAAAAGCAGCAGACCATTTCACACAGATATGAGAAAAACAAGAAAAGTCCATTTTCACAAGAAGAAAAGTAGTCACGAAAGAAGTTCACTGTAACAGAGACAAATTTGTCCTTTGTCAGTAAGGTTGTCCTCAAAGTCCTCGGAAGAAAGCTTCAGCCCAGAGGAAGGATGGAGCTGATGCAGGGAAGTACGAACGGAACACTGTCATCACCTGGAAGCAGGAAGCAAGAAGGAGGCCCAGGGCAGTCAGGGCCTCCCGTGCTCCTGGTCACAGAGTGTGCAGGGTCTTGGATCACAGGACAGTCCAGTGTGGGATGTGCGCCGGGATTAAGAGACAAGGTACCCACACTCAGACCAGAAGCCCAGATCGAGAAGCTCTAACTGGGAGCCAGGATTTAGACAATAGGAGCTTGGGGCCCACAAGCCCAGAGCCCCCTGCTTCTGGTGGCTTGTGCTAGAAGCTGGCAGTGAAGGCAGCAAAAGAACAGAAAGTGAGAGATGGTGTGGTAGGGGAGAGAGAAATCAACAAAAAGAGGGTTTTTTTTCACCTTAAAGTCATCATGCCCATATTTGTAACTTTGTATACCGTTACTACTGACATTCCCACCCTCCCTGATGAAGGATGGAAAGCAGGAAGACACAAAACATGTTCACACTATTGATCGAACTGATTGGGAAATATATGGATGAAACAATATAAAGAATAAGAACATGTTTGAATTGTCTTTCTAGTTCCTTTCCCTTCTGTTTCATATTTCTCATCCAGAGTTGAAGTTTCTTAAAAACAATCCGAAGACATTTGGTTATTCGTTCAGTCCATGAGTATTTATTGAGCACATATTATGTGCTGAGACTATCAAAAATTCCCTCCTGCCTCTGGGAGCTTATATTCTGGTGGGCAAATGTATGATGACCAATATCACAATAAAAGGTCACAATTACAGGTAGGTTGGAAGAAAAGTGCTATATAAACAAGGAGTTATCAGAAGAATGGGAACCAAAAGGACCTGGGGTGCGCAAGGCCAGCTGCAGCATTCCTTAGGAGCACTGAAAGTAGACTAGTAGACCTCAGAGAGAAGGTGAAATCTGAGTGCAAATGGAAGACCGGTGAGCAACCAAGCCATCTCACTGGGGAGCATGCCAGGTGGAGCCCATGGCTCAAGCGGAGGCTCTGAGCAGAAGCAAGCCTGGCCTGTCTGACTGCCCAAGACAGCCTGTGGGGAGCCCAGTGTGCAGCAGGGTCCTGGATGGACCAGGTCTTACAGGCCTCGTAAGGGATCTGAGGATGTTAGTTTTTACCCTGAGCTGTCAGTTAAGTGATGGTTCTTACCCTTGGTTCAAGGTCACAGACCTGGCTTCTGCCTGTGCTCACAGCTTTGTGTCCCCCAGTGCACATCCCGTGCTCTGTGCTACTGCCCAACTAAACAGAGAGCATCTTCCATCCGCTTTGCTGCTTCCCACCTCTACACCTTGTAGGCGACATTCCCTCCCTCCAACTGCAATGCCTTCCTGTTCTGCCTCCATCAGGCATATTTCCACACAGCTCATGTTTCCTCTGAAAGGAAGTTATCAGTTGTCCACAACCTCCTCCAAATGGAAGTGCATTTCCCTCCTAGGTGCCTCTTCCAGAGCATGTCTCATTCAATGTCACATGCATCTGTTTACATATCTGTGACCATGCCTGTTAGGTTCTGCGCCCAGTATCCAGGAAGCGATCATGCTCATGAAAGGAATGAATCATCAATAAACGAATGGAATGGAATGAAAAAGACATGAGGGCATCTAAAAATGAAATCAGGCTTTCAAGGTGTACAGCATTCTTGGTAGCACAGAAACATCACATTTGGCATTGTAAAAACTAAACATTTAATCAACTGGAATGTTTCTTTGATTTTAGTGTTAGAGTGTGTTTTTGTTTGTTTGTTTGTTTTAATGTTAATGTGTATTGTGCAGCAAAACTACCTAATTCTGTGTATTTCTGGGTAAAAAGAAAAACAGAGCTCACTTATATGATTGCATCACTTGATATAGCATTCATTGCACACTTATCTGCTGTTAACACCAATGTGCTTGCTATATGTCAAGCACCGATCTGTGAGTTTTACATACATTAACTCATACTATTACTACCTTCCCTTTACAGACACTATTTTATTGTATTTCCATACATGATAAAGCAGGCACAGAAGGAAGCACAGCTAAGCAGACGGCTGAGGTTTGAGTCTGGGGGTCTAGTTCCTGAGTCTGGCCTGTCATCAGGAAGCTTTGAGGTCTCACCGTGGCTCCACATTCTTACCTGTCTACTTTCTCCCCAGTTAACTGTCAAGGACCCAGTGAGCCAATGCCCTCCTTCCATAGGATCACAAATGTTCTCAGTGTATTTTGCTGTTTCCATTTTACAAACTTTATCTACAAGGTTTTGCATTATGTGAGGTGGAAATGTGTGTAGTGAGAAAATTTCCAATAACTTTGGAGGAGGGAGAAAAGAAATAACTCTTGATTTCTCACATCACAACCTTTAGTTACCATTATTTATAGCAAAGTGCATAAGCTTAAAGAGAGGACAAGAATGACCCATGGTGGTAGGCAGCCTCTAAAATGGACCCTAGTCATTGCCTCCTCCTGGTTGCAACACCTGTGAGCAATCCTCTGCTCCTGAGTGTGGGCTGGAACTAGTGACTCACTTCCAGTGAGCAGACAGCAAAAGGATTGGGATACCATCTGGTGGCTCTGTCTTGGGCAGGCCCGCTGCCTCTCCCCTAGCTCGTGCTGAGGGAAGCCAGCTGCCAGGCTGTGTGAGTTGTCAGGTGGAGAGGCTCACATGGCAAGAAGCAGGCCTCTTACCAGGAGCTAGCCCTCTCCAGCCAGTAGCCACATAACTTAGCTTGGAAACAGGTCCTCAAAAGACTGTGCCCTGGGAGAAAACCTGAGGCTTTCTTAACTCAGTGTTTGCTGCTTTAAGCTGAAAAATTCTTAGATAATTTGTATGCAGCAATAGATGACTAAGGCCCAATTTAATTAAAAAATGTTCAACTACTTCTAAAAATCCAACTTCATTTGGTTTTGTCTGAAAGTTTCCCATTTGATGATAATGGTCTAATTACTGAATTGTCTGCTTTATATGTGTGAAGCTGCTACCCAGGAATTACCCAAGCTAGTGGGGACTTTGACCTATCTAAGTGTGTTACCTCCATCTAGGGCAATGTATCATATTTTTCAGAGTATAATGCCATACTTTGGTCTAAAATTGTTAGGCCAAAAATTGGGGGTCATCTTATACACAGGAGTAAGCCATGCATCGATTTCTTAAAGTTGGGTTAGAAAAGTAGGGGTCATCTTACACATGGGGGTATTTTATACATGTAAAACATATGGTATGCCTTTGAACTTGTCAACAAGGCACATTTCAGAGAGAAAAGCCTGCGAAGGCAAAAAACAACTGTTTCTTTTTCAAGCATGCCATTGTCTTTGTTCAGGACCTGTAGACTTCTTACATATTCATTCTTCTTCATAATGAGCTATCATATGCTGGCTACACAACATTGTCCAATACCCTACACCTCTCATGAACAATCACATCACTGGGATCTCTGTCCTCTGTATCAAGAATTTTATTATGTTGAGTAACAGTGGTGATAGGAGACAACCCTGTCTTATTCCTGATTTTAGAAGAAAAGGTTTGTTTTTCACTGTTCAGTGTATTAGCTGAGGGTTTGTCACATATGGCTTTTATTATATTGAGGTACTTTTCTCCTATACCCATTTTATTAAGTATTTTGATTATAAATCGATGTGTCTTGTCGAATGCTTTTTCTGTATCAATTGATATAACTATATGTTTTTTATCTTTTATTTTGTTTATGTGGTGTATCACATTGATTGATTTGAATATACTGAACCGTCCCTGGGCCCCTGGGATGAATCCCACTTGATCATGATGTATAATCCTTTTAATGCATTGTTGTATTCTATTTGCTATTATTTTGTTTAGGATTTTTGCATCAGTGTTTATCAGAGATATTGGTCGACAGTCTTCTTTTTCATTATCCTTATCAGGCTTGGGTATCAGGGTAGTGTTGACCTTGTAAAATGAGTTGGGAAGTATTGCCTCTTCCTCAGTTTTTTAGAAAAGTTTGAGGAGAATAGGTGTTAGTTCCTTTCTGGATGTTGGACAGAGACAATAGTTTAGTGCAGGGGTGTCCAACCTTTTGTTTTCCCTGGGCCACATTGAAAGAAGAAGAACGAATGTCTTGGGCCACACATAAAATATACTAACGATAGCTGAAGAGCTAAAAAAAAAAAGAGTCACAAACAAATCTCACAATGTTTTTAAAAAGTTTACAAATTTTTGTTGGGCCACAATCAACACATTCAAAATTGTCTTGGGCCACATGCAGCCTATGGGCCACAGGTTAGACAAGCTTGGTTTAGTGGTTACCAGAGGGTATGGGGGGCGGGGGTGAGCACAAAATACAACACAAAGATGATGTATTATAAAATTTTACACCTGAAACCTATTTAATTTTACCAACCGATGTTATCCCAGTAAAGTTTTTTTAAAGACTTATTTTATTGTTTTTGACAGAGAGACAGACAGATAGAGACAGAGAGAAGGGGGAGGGCCACAGTAGTCTCCATAGTTGTACGTTATCAGTTTTCAACATAGTTTCACTTCACAGATGGGTGCAGGGCTGCACAGGGCAGGAACAAGGCAGGGGGCGCTCCCGCATGGGGCGCTCACCCCTATGGGAACCGAACTGGGGTAGGAAGCACACCCCAGTTCAGCATATGGGTCCACATGGGCTAGAGCTGTGATTCAATCCTCAGACTCCAGGGCTGCAATGTGAGTGCTCAATCTGTTGAGCCATCCCTGCTTTCCCCACCCCGATAAATTTAATTAAAAAATAATAATTTTACTGTGGACAGTACAAGTTTTAAAAATGCAGAACAAGGTATTCAAAGAAAAAAGATTATTTTCTTTACCTACAAATGCGCTATAGTTTTTATACTTTTTACCTGGTGTAACCACCCAAAATTATTTGGGAATTTCCCCTAGAGGATAACAACAGTTAATATTAATTGGCCAAATGAAAGACCTCACCAGGCCTAGAGAGCTCACAATTACAAACTGTGAGATAACAAACAAGTCACCTCTGAAGTGCTTTATGAACATCAATGCTGCTATTTGAATTGTGAACAACTGGGCTTGTCTTAATGAATTTCATTTTCTAAAGGTAAAAATCTTGGCACATAGTTTTGGAGAAACCTTCCAAGTAGGAAAAATGGTAGATTATACTTTGACAACTTGAAATTTATCAATATGAAAAGAGAAAAAGCAATCTCTTGCAAATACAAAATTGTTAAGATAGCCATATAACATTTATAAAAAATATTTGTGTTGCAAAACATGGATAATAATTTCCCCATTGCTACAATATGATCATGGATAGATTTATGCACACTTTAATTTACCCTTCCATAATAGTTGAAGGTAATAATTTTAGATTATGTTATTAAAAGTAAGTGCTCTCAGAGCTGAATTTTTAGCAAGATGTGACTGACCTCCTATTACCTTCATACATTTTAGCAAGGCCAAACAACATCTCACTATTAATGGCTTGGGAGACAGTGTCTTAAATGTTTAGAACCTCCATTTCAACTAAGTACATTCTAAATGATCTTTATTGCCTCAGGGACCTTTGTTTAACAGTTGCCAGAGCAGGAGATACACATTAATCAGAATATGCAACTTCAAAATCAAATGACAAAATAGTTCTGTCAATTTATTGATTCTAGAAATTTCCTCCTTGCTTATACTTTTAATATTTATCTTTCTGAAGCAATCAATGGCTTTTTTAAAAAGTCCTCTCAAAATTCTGATTATTTAATTTGAAGAAATAAATAAATCACCAACAATATAAAGCTGCAAAGTATTTACAATTAGGAAGACAATTAAGCAATTGTAGATTTTTTTTTTTTCCTTAAGGAAGTAAAACTATCAAAGAAATAAAAGGCAGGAAAAAGACTGTTATGTCACCAGATTGATTCATTGTCTATTTTTGTAGCACTGTTTCCCTAGCTATATATTCTTGTGTTTTATATCCAGTTAAATGTATAAATAACCTCAAGTAGCAATGCTTTAGAACAGTTGACAATCAAGACAAGAGCACTGTTTTCCCTTTTCTTTTGTCTCTGACCTCCACACACACTGGAGGTCTTGTCCCAGTACTTCCTTCAGAAAGTTACAAAAATGATTTCTTCAAGAAAGAGGATACCAAAAAGTCTCTCCCACTACCATTCAGAAGTACAAGACATATGCTTACCCACTTATTGTTATCATGTAACATCTGCATTATGTTCTTCATGCGTATCATAAAAATGTTCATATATTTGTGACAATAAAGGTTAATAGAAATATTGTTCAAATAACATTAGGTTTTTGCATTTAAAGATAGTCCCCTACATTGTAACATTACATTTTTTTTTTAAGATTTATTTTTATTATTTTTGACACAGAGAGAGAGAGAGAGAGAGAGATACAGAAACAGAGAGATGGGGGAGGGCTCAGAACAATCTCCATAGTTGCACATCATCGGTTTTTTCACATAGTTCACTCCACAGGTGGGTGCGGGGCTGCACAGGGCAGGAACTCGGCCGGGGTCTCACCCTGGTGAGAAATGAACTGGGGGCACTCCCCAGTTCAGCATGTGGGTCCGCATGGGCCGGGGCCGGGATTTGATCCTCAGTCCCCGGGGCTGCAAAGTGAGCGCTTAACCCACTGAGCCATCCCAGTTTCCCTATAGCATTACATTCTTATGCAGAGATGTACGAAAGCTGTATTTGTTCTAGGAAGTTTGTTGGTACAACAGTGAGTCCATCAGTCAAGTATTTCTCACACTTCAAGAAATAGAAATAGTACATTGCATATTCATTTCAGTGAAGAAGTTGGTTAAAAGAATGTGACTGTAGAGTAAAACCTCAAGAAAAAAAGACATTTATAGGATAATAGATTACAAGGATTTAGAATCAAATTGCATTAGCAAAACTTCATAACCACTGCTCAGTTTACTAAAAGTTTTAAGCCGGGTGAAAGTGTATTGTTTGTAAAGGATAAAAGCCTTTGGTGTGAGTTTTCTACTTTTTCCAAACAATCTGGGGTACTATCTGTAAAACATAAAATTAATCTGATGATTGCTAAAATCTTAGCTTGATTGTTTTAGCCAAGTGAATATCTGTCACCATGTTGTCTTTTTAGTTATTTTAAAAAGTAGAATTCTGTTTTCTGTTATTTTTTTAAGGTTTATTTTATTGTCTGAGAGAAAAAGGAGAAAGAGGAGGAGGAGGAGGAGGAGGAGAAGAAGAAGAAGAAAAGCGAGAAAGAGAGAGAGAGAAGGGGGAGGGCCCAGAGCAGTCTCCATAGTTGTACATCATTAATTGTGACATGGTTTCATTCCACACAGGTGGATGCGGGGCCACACAGAGTGGGAACCAAACTGAGGGCCTCCCTCATGGGAAGCAAGAAGCTTCCCTGCCAAGCCATCTTAGCAGTTTCCAGTTGTGCCACAGTTCACACAGGTTTGCAAGGGCCGAGGCCAGGAATAGAAACCTGGATCTCGGGATTGCAAAGTAAGCATTCAAACTGCTGAATTATCACGCCATACCCTGTTTTTTTTGTTTTTAATTAGTTTAATACACATAGCAAATTAATATTACTAACAGTATTAAAAGTTTAACTGAGTTTTTAAACCCATCCTGATTGATTATATAGTTTGCATAAAATAAATTTTAAAGAACTCAGTGTTAACGTTTTCTTCCTTTAAAACTATCTTTTAATATGTTATTCACTATTTTACAAGTTTATCAATAGAAAGTTGTATTTTAATTCATTTTTTAAGAACAGTTGGTATACAATATTATTTTGGTTTTACTAGTTCAGGATGTACAGTGCAGTGATTCTAAATTTTTATACCTTACAATGAGATCACTTCATTAATTCTAGTAATTATCTGTCACCATGCAAACTTATCACCATATTATTGTCTGTTTACCCCTTCCCTTTTCACTCATTTCCCCACCTCTCTCCCTTCTGGTAACCACCCCTTTTGTCTCTCTTTAATGTTTGTTTTTGTTTAGTATTTGCTTTGTTTATTCATTTTGTTTTTTTAGATTCTACATATAAATGAAACTATACAATATTTGTCTTTCTCTGACTGACTTATTTCACTTAGCACAATACCCTCTAGATCAAGTTTGTCCAACCCATGGTCCACAAACTGCATGCGGTCCAGAACAGGTTTGAATGTGGGCCAACACAAATTTGTAAACATTCTTAAAAAACATGAGATTTTTTTTTGCAATTTTTTTTTCTTTTGTGTGTGTGTGTTCATCAGCTATCATTAGTGTTAGTGCATTTTATGTGTGGCCCAAGACAATTCTCCTTCCTCTAATATGGCCCACGGAAGCCAAAAGATTGAACAACCCTGCTCTAGATCTATCCATGTTGTTGCAAAATGATAAGATTTTCATTCTTTTTTATTGCTGCATAATATCCCACTGCATATGTATGTATGTATGTATGTATGTCTATGAGGTCTGTCCAGAAACTATCCAGCCATGTAACCATTCTCATTATATTGACAATGGCTGGAATTTTTCCGGACAGCCCTTGTATATGTATGTGTATATATACCACATCTTCTTTATCCATTCATCTATCCATGTACACCTAGGTTGCTTCCATAGCTTGGCTATTGTAAACAATGCTGAAATTAACATAGGGGGGCTTCCCCCCCCAAAAATTTTAGTGCTCTCATTTTCTTTGGATAAATACCTAAAAGTGGAATTGCTGGGAAATACAGTAATTTTATATTTATTATTATTATTATTAGTAGTAGTAGTATTTGAATCTCCATACTGTTTTCCATAGTGGCTACACCAGTTTTCAGTCCCACCGATAGTGTTTAAGGGTTCCCTTTTTCCACATCCCCACCAACACAGATTATTTATTGACTTTTTGATAGTAGCCATTCTGACTCATGTGAGGTGGTGTCTCATTGTGGAAACAAAAGCAAAAATAAACAAAGGGATGTCATCAAAATAAGCCTCTGCAAGAGAAAGAAAACCTTTGACACAACAAAAAGACAACTTACTGAATGGGAGATACCGGTATGCTCACATTGATACAGTCAGTAAGGGGTTGGCATCTAAAACATATGAGAAACTCATAGAACTCAATAATAAAAAATAAGTATTCTGGAAGAAAGATGGGCAGAAGACATAAAAAGACCAACAGACATGAAAAACATTCAACATCACTAATTGTCAGGGAAATACAAATCAGAAAGTTATATTTAAAATGCAAATCTTTATGCTCAAGTTTATACTCATGTTATGTAACTGTCCTCTCATCTGAGAGAATAACGACATGGATTTTCTCTTGTGATTGAAAATGAGGAAATAAAGCTTTTATGCTAATAGATGTTTTCTTAAGATATTTGAAAAATTAAACTAGAAATCAGATCTATTTCATTAAAAGTATGAAGAGCCCTAAATTTAATTCACAGTTTCTAAGGTTACCCAAAATAAAACTTGCTCTCTACCATTGTGATGAAATTAAAGTGAGTGAGTTTAAGTGCTGAGGAAAGGACAAACATTAAAATTGTTTATTCGTCCATCTATTTTAGTAGCTTTTTTATCTACTGAAGAAAAGAGTTAGTATTTGTAGACTGGGAGACTAACAGTTAAGTTCTCACTAGTTTGCCTAGGTTTGTGTCATATTTCCTGATCTAAAATCACTCAAACATTTATTCTTCTGTGAAAAAGGTAATTTTTAACTTAATCTTGTAATTCAACAATTTACAAAACTATGGGCCACTACACCTGTCTAGTAGTCTATTATTAGCAGAATGTAGATCATCATTTACATTTTTAATAAATTGCAATTAAGCTTAATGTGAAAAAATCTACCATTCTCTAAGAATGAAAAACCATTTTCCTCAGTAAAAACATTATTTTTAAAGTAAGAGAGCTGATTATCACTTTTAATTTTATACTGACTTTTTATTTCTAGTTTTTGCTTTTCAATTATTTTTAATTACTTATTAAAGCTGTTTTTTTTTAATTGTATGATTCCATTTACATAAAATGTTAGAATGGGTAAATCCATGCAGACAGAAAGCAGATTAGTAGTCACTAGGGGCTGGCCAGTGGGGAGCTAATAATGAGGGTGACTGCTAATAAAAACAGAGTTTATTTTGGGGGTGATAAAAATCTTCTGGAACAATACAGTAACACTGTCTTTATAATTAACACGGCTTTTCTGTAATTTTCCCAATGGTTAATTTCTCTTCCAAACATGTATGTATGTATATATTTTATCTACTATGCTACAAATTCGCTGTAGTTTGATTTTTTTCATCATCAGTCCTCTGAAAAACCTAAGAGAAGTGCTTAGGACCCTAATAATGGAGCAGCATTCCTTACTGGGCTTCTGCTTACTTAGATTTGTTAATGCCACAATCTGTTTCATGAGTTTACTTTTCTAGACACAGCAAGATTTCAAAGTTGGAAAGTTACCATTGCATCTATGTTGATATCAGCATCTTTAAATATAAGGTTAAACCATCAAACTTCATAACTTCATATGCCAAAAGATGGTTAAATACTAATAAGTTTATATGGTTCAAACTGAAATAAGCTGGGACTGATTTATTGGACTGTTATACATGGAAAATAAATTTCAATTTCAGAAATAGAAATGAGCTGCAATCTCATTCTATTCCGCTATTCAAGTGCCTCCCATATGATCATCCCTGAGCAACTTGAGATAGCTCTGAGTAAAGGGGGGAATGAAGGATTAGAATATATGAAAGCTGACAGGAAAGTGTCCAGCCATGTAACATGAAAAATAGAGGCATCTGTGGCTGGATTTTTTCTGGACAGCCTTTGTATAAATGTATGCATGCACATATGGAGGCTTTATGTAAGCAGCAATGGCTTTCTAATAGCAGGATTACTTTACTGCTTGCCACAGTTTCCTTCTTTCAAGAACTTAGTAAAACAAGAATTTATTTTTTTTTTGTAGGCTTTTACTTTAGGAATTAGATAGAATATTCTGTATTATCCTTGACAGTGTCCTCCCTCATGATGTGCATTAGCATGGAAAGAAATCAATTCAGCTAACTATAATGAAGTCGTATCTCTTCCGTCTTCAGCACATGATGCTGCCCAACATTATATTTTGTTTAAAAACCAATATAGCTGAAAATTGATTTTAGATGGCTATTTTTATCTTGTTAATTTACTTTGATGTCCTGCCTGCTTCTTCCCTGACATACATGGAGCTGCCACTATTGCCTTCAATATTTCTGTTACTAAAGTAGGCACACCTGCTATAACATGAATTCAGCCTTTGACTATGTCAGGGGTTTGTGCTTACGATCCCACACTAATAAGGAACAGCTTCTGATCACAATATAAAATTATTGTTCCCAGCACACTATCCAACATAGCAATGGAATGGACTTATGAGTATGCCTCAAAATTAGCCTCTTCCACCAGAGCTCGCTGCTCAGTCTCCAAATATTCAAAGTCTTTGACTTTGCATTTAGTCTTTTCTTCATCACTTTGAAGAAATCATACCAAGTCTGCATTAGTGAAAATGAGTAGGGTACAAAAGAATTCTTGCAGTGAAAAAACAAAAGAAACTTTTAGGCTTGCCCACTCAACTGCATTACCCTCCCTGGGCTGCTCAGCCTTCTGCTCTCTCTCTCTCTTACTACTGTGATTTTCAATATATGCCACATTCTCCTGCCTTATAAAAGTAAGGTACATAAAACATGCTGCTGGGTTGTTCTATAGGGTGAATTAGAGTAACTACTCCAGTAATGTGTGGCCATTAAAAATTGGAAGGAATATCTCTGTTGAGGAAGTCCCCCTACCTGGGAAAAGTGGGGAATCCCAGCCCCACACCAGGCTCCCCAGCCCAGGGTTCCAGCACTGACAGAGAAGTTCTCATAATTTCTGGCTGTGAAAACCAGCAAAGATTATAGTTGAGAGTGAAATGGAAGGGGTTTACAGTCCACGGCACTCCTCTTAAAGGGCCCGCATATGGACTTATTTGCTGACTGACGGACTCACTCTGAGCTCCAGCAGTAGGGCAGCAGCTTGAAAGGAGCCAGGGATTTAAGGGGAGAAACTGAGTTGTTTGGCTTCAGGGTAAGGGCTGGAGGGGCAACTTTCCCCTGGAGGCAGGAACAGGTAGAAGCCACTGTTTCTTTGTTGAGCTCTCCCCCACCCTGCATGGAGATGCAGCAGACACCATATCTGAGTCTCCATCAAGCTGGCTATCATCTTTCATAGATCCCACCTTAGTGATTCCCTGAGACACCACTCACCCAACTTGACACTGTATCACCCGACTTTTGGGCACACCCAAGCTGTTTCCAGTGGCTTTCCCCTACAATTTGTCTTAACCCATGTTGTGGACTTTCCTATAATATCTCAAAAGTTCACAAAACCTGCACAAGCAACAGCTAGCTTTGGAATGTCCCATACCTCGGGCTGAGCAGCCCTAAGCCTGGTGGCACTAGTCGCAGCTGGCCTCAGTTGGCAGATTGGCCTATTGAGTCACCTCTAAGCACAGTGTAGGTGGCAACCATCTGTGGATTGCTTTGTGGGTCATACCAGGTGGCCTCGGATAGGGCCCAGGCTGCACCTAAACTTGGCCTGCAGTGGGTCATCTTGCAGGAGGCTCCAGGGCCAGCATGCCTGGTGACCAGCTTTGGACCCAGCTAGAGCATCACCCAACTGTTTCCTAGAATAATACACCAAAGGGCAGACTGGGGAGGCACCAGAGCTTTGCTAAAGCAAACCCTGTAGATCAGCCCTTGCACCACAGCCTCTTCATTGTAGTCATGGCCTATCCTCACTACCAATCAGCCTCAGAGTCAGTCCCTCCTATTGGCATACAAACAGCAACCAAGGCTCAAGTACAACAGGAGGGCACACGCAACCCACGCAAAGGACACACCTGGAGCACTTGGCTCTGGTGACCAGGAAGATAGCACAACTACTACAGAAGACCAGTCTACTAAGACCAGAAGACATAGCGGCCCTACCTAATACATACAAATAAACACAGGGAAGCAGCCAAAATGAGGAGACAAAGAAACATGTCCCAAATAAAAGAACAGAACAAAGCTCCAGAAAAATAACTAAAAAAATGGGAGATAAGCAATTGACAAGACATAGAGGTTCAAACACTCATAAAAATGCTCAATGATCTCAGGAAGAGCTTCAACATGAAAAATATAAAAATAGAAATAGAAAACAAAAAAGAATCAGTCAGAAATAAAGAATATAATAATTGAAATAAATACCTTACAGGAAATCAACAGTAGCTTGGATAAAATAATTTAGAAGATAACACAGAAAACAAACAAACAAACAAAAAACACCCAGTCAAAAGAACAGAAAGAAAAAAGAATCCAAAAGCATTAGAATAGTGTAAGGGACCTCTGGGACAACATGAAACACATCAATATTTGCATCATAGGAGTACCAGAAGGAGAAGAGAGAGAAAACTAGAATTGAAAACCTATTTGCAGAAATATTGAAAAGTTTCCTAACCTGCCAAAGGAAACAGACAAACAAGCCCAGGAAATGCAGAGAGTCCCAAACAAGATGAACCCAAATAGGCCTTCACCAAGACACATCGTCATTAAAAGGCAGGAAGTTAAAGACAAGGAGAGAATCTTAAAAGCAGCAGAGAAAAGAAAAAAAAAAAAAAAAAAAGCAGTTAATTATCTACAAGGAAGCTGTCATAAGACTGTCAGTGGATTTCTGACCAGAAACTTTGCAGGCCAGAAAAAATTGGCATAAAATATTCAAAGTGATGAAAAACAAGGACCTACAACCAAGATTACTCTATGTAGTGAAACTATCATTTAAAATCAAAGAACAGATAAAGTGCTTCCCAGTAAGTGGATTAAATACTACAATCAAAAATAGGGTGGCTGAATGGATAAGTAAACAAAACGCCTATATATGCTGCCTACAAAGGCTTACTTCAGATTGGAAGATACACACAGACTGATTGTAATGAGATGGGAAGAGGATATTTCCTAAAAATGTAAACAAACAAATAAAAAACAAATAGCTGAGGTTGCAATGCTTATACCAGACATAAACTTTAAAACAAAGGTTATAATGAGAGACAAAGAAGAACCAGCAATCCCATTTTTGGGTATTTAGCTGAGGAAACCCAAAACACTATTTTGAAAGGACAAATGCATCTATATGTTCATTGCAGCATTGTTTACAATGGCCAAGATCTGAAGGTTCCCTGAGTGTCCACGGATGGATGAATGGATAAAGAGAAGGTGATACGTATATAAAATGGCATATTGCTCAGCCATAGATGGGAATGGGTTCTTGCCATCTGTAGCAGCATGGACAAACCTGGTGGGTATTGATTGAGCTGAGTGGAGTATGTCAGAGAGAGAAAGACAGATGCAATGTGATTTAACCCATATGTGGAATCTAGAGAACAAACAAAACAGAAACAAGTTCATAGATACAAATAATATTTTGATGGTTGCTAGATGGGAAAGATGTAAGGTGAAAAAAGAGAAGAAAGGAAGAAGTACAAATTGGTTGTCACACAGTAGTCATGGGGATGTAGGGTGTACTCAGACCATAAGGAATCTAGTCAGACATTATAATAACTATGTGTGATGTCAGATGGGTACTAACTAGATTAAATAAATCCATGAAAGAGGGTATGGAGGGCAGGGTGAAAAAGGTAAAAGCATTAAGAAGTACAAATAGTTATCAAGTAAAGCCTAGAGAATACAAAGTATTAATATGGTAATAACTATGCATAGTGCCAGGTATCTACTAGTCTAATCAGGGGGATCATTTCTTAAATTATAAATGTCTAACCACTAAGCTATACACCTGAAATTAATATAAAATAATATTAATAAATAAATAAAGTGTAAACAAAAGAAAAAAAGAATATATCAGACCATTAACAATGGTCACTTCTTAGAAGAGGTAGTGAAGAAGAAAGAGCAAATGCCTTTTTATCTTATAGTGTTAAAGTTTCTCATAATGTGCATACGTATATTTTATATTAAAAAAAATTAAAACTAAGAAAAAGTAATCTCTTTCAATTCTGAATATACATAACAATTATTTCTAGCAGAAGTAATGCTCCTTTTTTATGAACTGGTAAACTTTAAAAAGGGACGTTCTTCTGCCAATCCCTGTACTTCGGCTTTATCACTCTTAAGATTTGATTGACTACACATAGAGTAGCAGTATTTCAAGGTGTAATCATATTACTTCTTTGATTTGACCATAAGCCCTTAAGTGTCCGGCTTTGCCATAATTGTGTCTTAGGAAACTAGTGTAGTACCTTATGCATCATAAGTACATGATGACTGTGTAGAAAAAATAAAGAAATGAACTTTTATTGTGCTTAAAAATGGAAGAGTCGGAGAAAAGCTATCATATTTGACTAGTGGTATAAATGTTCAATAGCTTTCACCAAATAGATTATTCTCTAATATTCAATTTTGCTAACATAACGACCTGGCCACAATAAAATTATTTTAAAAGGATGACATGAAAGCATCTGCTGGAGAAATAATATTTGGGCAATAATTTCTACTTCAGCATCCAGGAACAGGCAAGAAACAAGAGTCTCTTGAATCATGAATCTTTTCTGTCATAAAAAAGTTAAGCTCCAGGGAGAAAAATGTGCGTGAAGTTAAACTTGAAGACTTAACTGTATTTTTCTTACAAATGTAATTAATGCAAATGATTCTTCACCACAGCTTTCAGGGAGTGGAAAGACAATTATTAACCTTATATACTGCACAAAGAAAGTAGAAAAATATGCCATCCAATGTCCATACTTAGCAAACATCAAGTTTCATATCATGTCTCCTAACTGACAGCAGCAAGAAGAAAAAAAATGCTAATTCTAGTAGAGCTATGTTAAACAAATCCATTAATAACCGCAGCCCCAAATTTCCGTCACAATAAAGAAATTAGCCAGGTGTAAGTTTTTATGTTACTAGAGGCTAGATCAACCTCAAGTGCTTAAATAACACATGAGATGTGTTGCAAAGATTTCAGAGACCTTCCTGAACCATCTTGGGGCCAATTCTCTGCTAACGTGACTGAGTTCCCAGCTAGGACAGAGCTCACCAGGCGAACACAAGCAGGGTGCAGGCTGTCTAGAAGTGGGGCTCCAAACAGAGGAAAGACTGGTGTGGGAGGGCTGAGAGCCAAAGGTTTCCGAGTCCACTTCAAAGCAAACACAGCCTTTAGGTCCTCAGGCATTATTTTTCTTCCTTTTCTCCTTTAGTTAAAAACGAGGATGAACCTCTCACAACCAAACTCAAACAATTTGAAGTAAATCCTACAATAACCATTAAGTACCGTAACATTCCCACTAACTTCAGTAAGAACTAAGGTAGTAATCCAATTAAAAGTTCATGTTAACACAATTGGGAGGTCAAGCAGGGGGCAATGCAGATCACAAAAGCTGTCTTCTTCTTTAAGGTACTTCTACCATTTTGAGGTCCTCTTATATTTTTAAGTAGATTATCCTTCCTTGGCACAAATGAATTCAGAAGACCAAATAATTCTTCTCTTTTCCCAAAAAAGAACTAAAGTTGTTTTTTCAGCTATCATCTGGAACCTTTTAATTATTGTAGCAGATTACCTACAAATACTACCTGGGAACTACAGTAAGACAAACTTCAGCCTTCTTTGTTTTCTTCAGAAATAAACCCTGGGGCCCCCAAACTTCTCTCCTTAAGGCTTCTTGCAAACTACAGTAATTGGGAATGTGGAATTTCTAAGAGAAAAGAGCACCATTTGATCCCAGTACTTGTATTAAACATATGCACTAGGACTTAGAAATGTCAAAACACACTGGACAGAATTAATCCAAAGCTTCCTGTGAACCAAAGGTAACACTGTGACCATTACCTCCTTTATTCTATGGAACCCACTCAGGATTAGCCCAGCAACCTGCTCGCTCTGTCAACCCACATCATTTACAACCTGAGGGTCCATCCCACATTACTTTTTTTTCCTTCCTTTTCCTTCCTACCACGTAGCTGGTATAAGGACAATCTTCTCACTTAAGCAAATGTGATTATGTTCATTTTACAGATGAAGACTCTAAGGCAGAATGACTCTTGTGTTTTAACTTTTTAGTTTATGTCCAGCTATTCTAAAAGCTAATTTATTATGTTTCATTACATGATGAAAAATTTTAAATTTAATTTAGTAGCTAGGACAAGAACTTCTCTTGGAAAGAGAACTATATTTGTTTGGATGTTTTATGTGATAGATTTTGGGTGTAGAATGAGAGATCTCAAGGTGTCCAGGTAAGGACACAAATGTTTAGGGGCAGGGTGGATATTGGTGTCTGGGCTTCAGAAACGAAGAGGAAATAAGGGGAGAAACTGAGCGAAGCCCCTGAGAGGCATTTGTCCTGCAGAACAGGGCAGAGCATCTTCCTGGGACATGAAGCAATGAAGGGAGGCTTGGTGCCAGTACCTGAAGGAGCTGGGCTTCACATCCCTCTTGTCTAGAGGCAGGATGCAGAGGACACAGAGGTAGGAAGCTCCAGGGCAGGAAGAGGCAGGCAATTTGCAGAAATTGCCCTTAATGCTCTGGGCTCCCAAAGGCAGTGCCCAGGGAACAGAAAAGCTTCATGGGACAGCCTTTGTATATGTGTTTGATACCAAAACAACCAGTCTTTGTGTTCCATTTTGATTGAAAAGTGAATTAATTCAATTAGAAGAAAAGAGAGGTAGGAAAGGGTTATCTGTCATAGTTCATTTTTCTCTTGTTGAAGCAACCCAATTCCATAGAGCATATGCCAGGTGCTAAGAAAAATAACCTCCTAGCACCATTCAGTAAAGCCTTTACCTCGTTTGATACTTGCTACAGTCCTGTGAAGCAGGAGTTGTCGTCAATCCCTTTTCAGAGAACACACAATCACACAGGATTTGGATGTAGAGCCAGAACTCGGACTTTGGATTCTGGGAGCTTTCTTCCTTCCCACTGGCTACCCATTGTCATGGAGACCCAACCACAGCTTCCTCCCTTCTTGTTCCCCAGCATGAACACATATAGGTGACTTAAGTTTGGGTCCCCAGTGGTTTAATTTCTTACCCTTAGCAACTTTCACCCTACTTTTGTGGGCAATTTTTCTCTGACAAGAATTCCATTCAAACAACGTCAGGTGGTGGAAACTCCACTAACACGCCACCAGCATACTTTAGTTTCCCAATTCTGATTTTCAAAAAATCAGGATTGAGATGTAAACAAATAAAACCCTGCTCCCAATATCATCCTCTAGAATAAAAATGTGATCACATCCTTTTTTTGCCTTCAACTAATTGTGGGAGAATAACAGTAATAACAACTATTAGTCATTATACATATTATATCA
Organism: Craseonycteris thonglongyai; assembly: GCA_004027555.1. Classification (NCBI taxonomy): domain Eukaryota; kingdom Metazoa; phylum Chordata; class Mammalia; order Chiroptera; family Craseonycteridae; genus Craseonycteris; species Craseonycteris thonglongyai. The sequence continues at coordinate 69,452 of PVKE010003182.1, forward strand.
TCTATTGGTTGTCCTTATGTTAGAGACTTTACATTATCTGGCTCTTTGGTTTGTCAGATTTATCTCCTTTCCCCAGATGAGGCTACCACATAGCAGTTACTAAATGAATAAATGGATGATAGAATGAACTGACGCACAAATAATGTTGTTGTTGTTTTTTGTTGGGCTTTTTTTTGTTGTTGGTTTTTTTCCCCGCAATACCCCACAAGGCATAGTCATTTTCATTTTAGAGATGAATAGGAGAGTTTGAAAGGATAAATATTTTGCCCTAAGTCAGGCTAGTAGCTGGGAAACAAACTGAATCAAACTTTGATTTCAGAACTCCTTCTACTTCCTTCCATTGACTTATTCACAACATTCCAGGCCCCTTAAAATCTGGACAACCCATCTCACCATCCTCAGGCCTCATCACACAACAAACTCCAGTCACCTTTTTGCTTGGAATACTCCAAAATTGTTCATTGCTCCTTTCCTTTTGATGTGCTTTACAATTTCCTAAAACACCCCTTCTATTCCTTTCCTTTCAAATGTATCTGGCAAAATCCAGCCCCAAGCCCATTTACTCAGTAAGCTTCTCCTGTTCCAGCCTCCCACATGCTCACCCTGACTTAGGGGAAATCTTAGTACACACATGTTTTGCTTTGTTAACTGTTCATTGGTCAGAAACTATGAGCCAGTACTCTAATCTTGATAAATTATGAAATGAATCTCCTGTACTTCCTTCTTTCTGAATTCCCTCCCCACTTCTCTACTATGGCTGCAATTCCCTGGACATAACAGGAGGCTAAATATGGAACAGCTGATAACACTCTGAAAATATACATATATATTTTATTATAAATGCTTACTTGAATTCTAATGCTTAATGGCACCCCCACACACACAAATACTGCTTTTGGAAGGAAGGGAGAAAGAAAGAAAAGGAGATGGCAAAGAAGGGAGCAAAGGTGTACCTTCCATAATGAAAATTCTGATGTTATATGAAGTGATATACCGCCTGTGAATTACCCAGGACAGAGTCCATAAATGATCTCTTCAGCATTCCCAGCCGATAAATATATGCTACATTGAACTGGGTTGGTATAATATAAAAGAAAATTATATTTATTATGATCTACACAGATTATTGAAGATTGATAATATGTCAACAGTGGAAAATATTAAAATCATTAGTTGTCATAAAATTAAATTAATATGAGGCTGATGCTTAAAAATATAATCTTGTTTATTTCAGGTTAGGAAAGTTTAACATGAAAGTCTTAATGAGACTTATAAGTAAGTGGAAAAAACAAATAGAAGGAAAATTTTATATTAAAGAATACCTAAACAAGGGGATACTGGAATAGATCAGAGCACTTGCCTCATAATCACAAGGTCTGGGGTTTGATTCTCAGCCCCAGCCAGTGCAAACCCATATGCTCAACTGTGGCTCAACTGGTAACCATGGGGATGGCTTGGAGGTGAATGCTCTTGTCTCCCATGTGGGAACAAAACCATACTATAACTAATGATGCCCAACTATGGAAACCACTCTGGGCCCTTCCCCTTCTCTCTCTTTCTCTCCTTCTCTCAAACAATAAAATAAATCTTTTAAAATAAAACAAAATACCTAAACAATATAAACAAATTTTCAAATTTGCCCATTGCTCTTCTGAAGAAAGTGATAGATATGAAAAATACAATTACGTGGTGATACAGAATCTGTGCTTCTCCAGTCAAATTTTTTTACAATAAAAAATGAGAAAAACAAATACAGTAGTACCTTGGTAACTTGTCATAAATAGATTCCGGGAGGCATGACAAGTACCAAAACAATGAGTACCAAACAAAATTTTCCCATAAGAAATAATGTAAATAAATTTAATTTGTTCCCAAACCAAAAATGTACAAAATAACCACAGAAGCTAAGACCGTAAGGGGAAGTGCACAGGGCAAGAGCTACCAGGTAACTAATGTGACCCCTTGTCTTGGCTAGAAAGGGTAGCAAGTCACAGGCAATCAACACCAAGTTCTAGCTGGTTTGTTGAGTATCAAACAAATGAGTATTGGCACAATATTTTCACATCAAAATGCATCAAGTACCAAATTCAAAGAGTTTTAAAGTAGTTGAATACCAACATATGACTGTAATTCAAGTTTTTCATTAATAGGCAGAAATAAAGGAGCTGAAAATGTCATAATTAAGAAAAACAGGATTAATTCAAAAATGCACTTTGAACGAGAAGATATTTTTCAGGGAATGAAGTAAGACTTGTATGTTTTGGACACATGAGTGGCCAATTCTGCCTGTGGCTTGTCAGGAAATTGGTCCAAACCAACTTCAGTGTCATTTTCAGCCCTGAGAACCATTGGAGTTTGGATTACATTAGCACAAGGCCAACCTCCCTTCTCTGCAGGCAAAATCCTATGTGCACACACAACTCTCTCTCCTAAACATTCTACTTGGTCTTTCTTCACCTTAGTCTAAACATATTAATCTGACTCTAGATAATGAAAGTGTTTTTCTTCTAAAATAAAAAAGAACACAGTGCTGGTACTCAAGGAGTTTATAACCTGGCTGAATAAAGAGAAAAGACCAGTTTTACGCTCTGGTCCTTTCTATGAACACTGATAATACTAAGTCCCCATACTGTTTATAAACCTCTGCACATCCCTTAATCACATTATGCTCACCTTCACTTCCTTACTCTTTCTACAACTTATCTTCAAGGGCAATAAAAACTCTACAACTGGCCTACATTTGTGCTTCTGTCTACCTACATATTTTCATCTTTCTCCAAGGGGAGTTCCTACTGTGTCTGAAGCAAATATGGTGATAAGAGGGTTTCACATTTGGTCCAGAGACTGTGAACTCTGGTTCTTCCTGCCCTTCTACCTACCACCTGTGAAATTCTCTCAGAACCTCAGACAAACCACCTTTGGGCATCCCCCATTGCTACTGCTTCTTTTCTGGTTTTCTCTTCACCTTTGATTTAAAACATACTGATTCCTCTGTTTCCTTCATGATCAGCTCAAGTATCTCCTTCAGGAAGTCGTCTAAACTGATGCTGAGTGAAGCCCTTCTTTGACTGTGTTCCCATGGGCAAATCTCTGTATACTCACAAAACTTGAACTATTTGGTTATAAGTCTTCCCCCCAGGCCCCCAACACAATAGTAGAATTTTAAGTACCTAAGGCATACTATTAGCTCCTATATCCCCAGGGACTTAATAAAGGAAGGTTCTAAAATAAACAAATGAGAGCAGAATTACAAGTCAATCAGAATAATGAAAAACTACCATTTTGATACTTTTCTAATAATTGCCTGATTAAGGAAACCCAGATGAAATGAAGTGATGCAATCCATTTCCTTATATGAGAAGTCCAGAAACTTCTCTGTGACTTTCCATTCAGTTTCTACATTTACCAACATTTCATCTCTATAAGGAATGTTAATATGAGAGCCTTTAAGGTGCTGAAGATTCTGAATTATGTTGAAAAGATTTTATTATGTTCTAATGTTTTTATTCTTTGAGCTCTTTTATAATCAATTTATCAATTGCTTTATCAGATGTACCATTTATTTCTTAGCTACAAATGAAGAAGACCATGTCAACTGAGGTCCTGGCAGAGTAACTAAATAGAATGTAATGAAGGGACTATCTTCAGTGGAAATATCTGGGTTATTAAAAGGTACAAAGAAGTTTGGAGAACCAGGGGCTATCAATAGTGCTGAGCCAGGAAGCCGGGATGGCTCAGTGGGTTACATGCTCACTTTGCAGCCCTGGGAGACCAAGGATCGAATCCTGGCCCCAGCCTGTGCGGACCCATATGCTGAAATGGGGAGTGCCCCCAGTTCAGTTCTCACTGGGGTGAGATCCCAGCCCAGTTCCTGCCCTATGCAGCCCTCCGCCCACCTGTGGAATGAAACTATGTGGAAAAACCAATGATGTACAACTATGGAAACTGTTCTGGGCCCTCCCCCTTCTCTCTGTCTCTGTATCTCTCTCTCTCTGTCAAAGACAATAAAAATAAATCTTAAAAAAAAAAAATAGATATAGTGCTGAGCCACCAGCACCCCTCCTCTCACTTTCTTCCCTCTGATCTCTTGCCAGCACTTCCCATTCCTGAAACCTACCAAGAAGCTTAAGGGCAGAAAAGCATCTTAACTCAGTCCATACAAAGTAGCCTCCCAGTGCACACGGGAAAGAGGGGACTGAGGGGAGCAGTGGTCTGGAGGATCCAATGGAATATATCCAACACAAAAATTAATTCCCACTGAAACCAGGAAGTGAGGAGAAATGGGCATCCATGGGCATCAGTCTGGTAACTATGTAAATAACATCGATTTGATTTAGTTATAGAAACTGCTCTCCTGTTGCACTGCACATAAATCAATTATAGCAAATGTTAGTCTGTCTAGTGTTAACAATATGTGCATATGTGTATATCCTGTTCACTGGTCAATAGTACTTACAACTGGCCTCCTGTCAGAATCTTCTGGCCTGTTCCTACTAGGTCCAAGTCCCCAAGAGTAGTTAAGATATTTGTCCATAGCATTCCAGGTTATTTAGACAGGCATAGTGGTTAATGATTAGTCCACCCCTGTAAGCTCTGAGAGCTTACTTCATCTTAATTCATCTTGACAATAGAATGCTTAACAAGATACACTGAGGAACAACCTAGTAGGACTTAAAACCCCCATTGTTGAATTGAGCTAAAATAGAACACAATGTGTAGCTGGACATTTCAACAGAAAAGAAAATTGAGTTCAAGAATTTATTCACTTCACCAAGAGATAAGAACCCAAAGCCACAAGGACTAGTGCCTCTGTACTGAATTATAATAGCCTTCATAACCTGCCAAGGTGCCTTTCCATTCCAGGCCTCTGAGAATAAAGAGGAAAGAATGTATGCACAATAATTTGGCTGTCCAAACTCTTGAAATTTGTTTTAAAAGGCAAGCTTGTGTAACTGAATTTCAGGTTAAAAGGTGAGTGCTAGGGAGCTATTTCTCTTCTAAAGAATAATAACCACCAACTGCTCTGTCCCAAAAATCCCCATCACAGCTTTCTAATTGACATATGGCTTATTGTACTGATAGCACAAGAATGTTGACAAGTGGAGGGTACATCTCATTGAACATCTAATC